>OZ024877.1:9250200-9404063 GCA_964017185.1 Rugalucina vietnamica | reverse complement strand
GGTGTTTAACAACCACACTCAATTTCAGCAGTTTAAAACTGTCTACATATATGTTTATTATTCCACAAAAACGCATCCTGTTTCCATCCCATTTCACAGCTACAGTTTCGGATTATAGCCAGCCATCTCTGTAACACATCTCTAATCTCTCAACAGCCTGAAACTTAGAATACTTTATTAAACTCAGCACAACAACATTGCATTTTAAAACAGCAAAACTGAATACATATATAAATCAAACTTACTATTTTTTAAAAACAAAGTTCTACTTAAAACGAAGTTACAATTACCGTAAAATCTCAAACTTGAACCGACATTTGTCAAATAAATGTACGACAAGATTCTAAAATACCCATACAGCCCATAATTTCGTGATTTGCATTATAAAGTAAGAATATAGGAACCAGAAATCAATGCAATTAAATTTGAAGTCCCAACATACACAACGGGTCGAGGAAAAATACATACATAACAAAACATTTTTTCCCGGCAACAAATTCGAGAAACAGAATGACTTGTTCTCTCTCGTCAAAGTAACAAGTAGGCTAAGTTTCAACCAAAAGTATGGAAAAGGACAGCCACAATAAACAGTCGTATCATGAACATAAAACCACTTTCCCTGGGACGTCGCTTAACATTTTTACTGTAGACAACGCCAAATACCATTTTACTATAATTTCTTTAAACAAGCGTGTATGTAATTGTTTTGTTCATTTAGCCGATCTTATTTGCAATATGTGATTGTTTTGTTCATGTATCTTGTTTGCAAAATATCTACAAATGTAATCTAACATTTAGTGTAATTGTGTCAATCCAGCTATTATGACCAAACATATTTGAACATTTTTACTCTAAATTATATGGGAAAATTTGACGAACAAACGAAACGGTACCAAACTTGCGAAGCAACGAGCGTCGATGATTTTTTAAATTTCTAAAATCCTTATATACAGGCTACTGAGAAATGCTCACTCACAATTGCACCATTTTTACGAAATCCTCGAGATTATACATGAACTCGAATACCAACCATATTCAGCTGAAAGACGACCGACCGAAAAGAAGTGCATTTATTTTCTCCCTCACTTCGTTCGTCGGCAAATAAATAAAGTCTTTTCTCTATCGGTCTTACTATAAGGTCTTGCCTTGCAAAACTAATCACAATTCAAGAACCCTTCTGCAAAGTAATAAAGAACATAACACAATATTTTGAAATGCCGCTGTTGCTTCATTTTTCGATCAAACAAAGAAGTGGAAACATACCAGTATATGATTTATATGCCCTCCGCTCTTTCATGTTTAATTATTTCGAAAACAAAATTCCTTAAAATGTAAAAGATTCTGAAATACTCCCCCTCTTCTATTTCTTCCTTTAGTTTACCATCTCTTCATTTATATCCACGCCTTGTCTATTCCTCATAATAAATATTGTAGACTGAATATATATGTGCATCGTACACTGATGCCAATAAAACACATTTTGAATAGGGTAAGCAAAAAACATAAAAAAAAACGTCATTACCAGGCTTTCTCCATATCTCATTTGTCATTTTTGCACTTTTAGCCGCCCAGGCGGTCTCATTCCTTGACCTTCTTATTTATTTATTTATTTATTTTTATTGATTATTATTATTATTATTACTTTTACTCTATTACATTTACTCTATTTCATTTTTTTTTTAAGTCCAAGCCACATCTCATCTTTTAGCCGCCCAGGCGGTCTCATTCCTTGACCTTCTTATTTATTTATTTATTTATTTATTTTTATTGATTATTATTATTATTATTACTTTTACTCTATTACATTTACTGTATTTCATTTTTTTTAAGTCCAAGCCACATCTCATTCATATATCTTCAACTTTTTTTTTATTTTTTTTATTTTTTATTTTTTTTTAGGCCCAAGCCACATCTCATCCATATATCTTCAACTTTTTTTTTTTTTTTTTTTTATTTTATTTTTTTTTTTTTTTTTTTTTTTTTTCTCTTTTTTTTTTTTTTTTTTTTTTTTTTTTTTTTTTACTCTTCTTTCTCTTTTTTTTTTTTTTACTCTTCTTTTTTTTTTTTTTTTTTACTCTTCTTTCTCTTTTTTTTTTTTTTTTTACTCTTCTTCTTTTTTTTTTTTTTTTTTAGGCCCAAGCCACATCTCATTCATACATCTTTAACTTTTTTTTTTTTTTTTTTTTTTCTCTCTCTCTTTTTTTTTTTTTTTTTACTCTTCTTTCTCTTTTTTTTTACTCTTCTTTTTTTTTTTTACTCTTCTTTCTCTTTTTTTTTTTTTTTTTTTTTACTCTTCTTCTTTTTTTTTTTTTTTTTTAGGCCCAAGCCACATCTCATTCATACATCTTTAACTTTTTTTTTTTTTTTTTTTTTTTTTTTATCTATCTAAACAACAAATGGCAACAATGAACAATATTCTCTTCAACTTGCTAAGGCACCCATTGCCAATTCTTTAACATATTATCTTAAGCCTTTAAAAACCACTTTTTTTTTTTTTTTTTTTTTTTTTTTTTTGTGCACCATTTAAATCACGACAGAACTTTACTCATCTTTACTTTTGCTAACTCCAACCTTCAATCCATCAACGTTATGTACCCAAGTACCGTATCTAAAGCTTTGTTAAGGATTTATCAATATTGACATGAGTGGGTGGGGTATGTAAAACAGAAATCTACTGTTTTCTTGAATCTGTCAATCAAATGATGATGTGTCTTTATTGCTAATAGACGTCACAGATACTAGGAATGACTCAATATAGTTATTATTTTAAAATTTTAAATAGCTTGGTGTAAAATTGGAAATGTAACTGATTTTCGTGGAACCCATTTCCTGCAAAACGGAATGCATTTGAATTAAAATTACGCAAAGCCTAAATGTCTAGGATACATAATCTGACAAATTAAAGATTATTTTGGGGTCATGGAAATGTATTTCTCTGGGAAAAACTAGTGTAAACATGTGTTTTTCTGGAAAATTCTGAAAGTGGGTAACTTGGGGCGGCTCGTGTGCGCTTATTGTTTGCTTAAAAATGACATGCCTTTTGTTTCAGGTTTTTATATGATTGAAGTCAATGACTACATAAAAAATTTGGCTTATTGTTTTCAAAAAACTAAGAAAAATGGGTCCGACGATTTCAACCCGGAAGTAACTGAAAAATGACTCACTTGCTCTGAGCTGACCACTCATTTCACAATCATGTATACACAAATCAATGTATTTGCAACATATTCACCAGTCCCATGATAAAGCATGCTAAAGAATGTAGCATTGTTGACAAAATAAATATTGTGTTGTAACGGACAACACTTTCTGCTGTTTAAGCGTCATAGGGCATTAATACCGTTAATGACCTGAGATGACGTCATAGCAGGGCAATAATGGACATTCCAAAATACCTGATAATATAATTTAAGATGCACTGGGTGTTGCAGAAATATTTTTGCGAGATAATGAAGCTTTAAAGCATACTGTTACAAAAATAATCTTAAGTACATGTACAGTTTACTCGACAATGGCGAATCACTAAGAGATCTAACGCTATTATTTTAAACACGACCATGGGAATGTTATTCTATTTGATACTTAGAACATCTAACATATCTCAGCTTTACAGGAAAATAATAATTTTAATTCATTCAATTTCTAAATGGGAGGTAACTCTGTTGATATGATACCTCCTGCATTAGACAATGGCGAACCAAACTCGACAATGGTGAATCAAATAGCCTATAGCCCAAAAGAAACCATTTTAGAAGAGTATTTTTGCACAAATGGCGCCATCATCATGCGAAACTAAATGGTGTTCGTTAATTTGCTTTTGTGCTTTACGTTAACTGTCAATAGCAAAGGTCAATTTTACCGATTTAAACATGTCTTATTGCTTTAACGAATCAATTAAGCCTAAAAGCAAGATGATTAAACCACGACTTGCACCAATATTAGTTACGCCATTGACCAGGGCAAGCCTTCAAAAGGTAGATTATCAGTACTTTGTGCACTTTTTTTTCACCACACAAAGTATGATTCGCTATTGTCGAATTTACATGTACATCTCTCCCCGCTTATATCTACTGTATCTTCAATGTCAAACCTTTTATCAAAACAGGCATATTGCATAACTAGGGATATTAGGCATTAAAATTGTGCAAAAGTGGTCATCATCAAATGCTTAGAAACGATGTATGAAACACATTTGAGCCGCATCGTGAGAAAACGGGATTATTGCCTATGCGAAAACAAAGGCGCAGATCAGCTTCGCAGTAACTGCGAAGCTGATCAGCGCCTTTGTTTTCGCTACTCGGATAGTACAATTCCTCTTCTACTTAAATCCGAAATTTCAAGCTTCTAGCTCTTTTCTGAGCTTGTACAGGCCGGTTTGTGTCGGACCTGGTCGGGAACCCCGAAGACCGGTTTTCTCACGTCGCGGCTCATCCTATCCGCATGCGCCACAACTCAGTGGATATACCCATTTTGTGGAATCAGTTTATATCAAATAGCCTATAGCCCAAAAGAAACCATTTTAGAAGAGTATTTTTGCACACAAATGGCGCCATTATCATGCGAAACTAAATGGTGTTCGATAATATTGTGTTAATTTGCTTTTGTGCTTTACGTTAACTGTCAATAGCAAAGGTCAATTTTACCGATTTAAACATGTCTTATTGCTTAAACGAATCAATTAAGCCTAAAAGCAAGATGATTAAACCACGGCTTGCACCAATATTAGTTACGCCATTGACCAGGGCAAGCCTTCAAAAGGTAGATTATCAGTACTGTGTGCACTTTTTTTTCACCACACAAAGTATGATTCGCTATTGTCGAATTTACATGTACATCTCTCCCCGCTTATATCTACTGTACCTTCAATGTAAAACCTTTTATCAAAACAGGCATATGGCATAACTAGGGATATTAGGCATTAAAATTATGCAAAAGTGGTCATCATCAAATGCTTAGAAACGAGGTATGAAACACATTTTATCTGAGCGAACGTTACTTTTTGTGGAATCAGAAACTAGGCATCTTAGTTAAGGGGTCAAGCGTTTCAGCAACCCTGATTTTATTGTCCAGTGGAATTTTGACTACAATCTTTTACCAAACCCAAAGGCATAGATAAAAGTAAATGAATGAGTTATATAATAAATAATATTTTGTCTAAGTTTCAAGAAATTCTGCAATATCTTTAGGAGTGGTTCGCCATTGCCGAGTTCACTGTATCTATGATAATCATACTCTCTATCCTAGTGTTCTTGAGCAATCTTAGGATTAAAAATCCGTCGCAGGCGGTTTTTGGACATGTTCAAAATTCTAAAAATAGTTTTAAGCAGGTCCTATGATTATCATCGGCGAGATATGCAAGAGATGTACCGTTAAATGCGAGTGAATAAATTATGTAAAGTCCCAGTCCCACTGCGCGTAAGATCGCTTAAGATCGCCTTACGATTGTCTTAATATTAATTTGAGGGTCATTTTTGACTCCGTTATACAAATTAAGAAAACACGAACACCTTGGAAAATATTTAAAACTTTTGCATACGCAGTCTTATCAATAAACTTATGATTAGACAATCGTAAGATAGCTTACGTTTCAGTGGGACCGGCATTTTAAGAAACCGTTTGTTTTCTAAAATAATTTTGGTGCTTAATGTCTTGGTTACATTCGGCCTACGATTAGCTTGCGATGATCGTACGATGTCATTTATTGCATTTTCGTGTGGTCTCCTCAGTGTGACCCTACGATGTCCATACAATTGTATGGCTTCCTACGATAATTTTGCAAATCTTTAAAATTGTAAGACCGTAGACAAGTCGTAGGTACATGTAGCATCGAACGGTCGCCGTACGGAAACCCTCGGCGATGATCGTGCGGTAACCGCATGAATTTTATGATAATTTGGGGACTAGCGGTGATCGTAGGAAGACCGCAAGTGCTCAGGCGGAAATCGCAACGACTCTTCACGGACACTACAAGGACTCCGTACGATTTCCACTAATGTCTGCGGAGACGCTACGATTTCCGTACGATCTTCGTACGGTTCTTACTCAGAACGTCGACGAAAGCATCGTACAATGCCCGTATGAATTGTAAACACATACGTCGTAGTCCAAGATCACCTACGATGACTGAAATATCTTAGGGAAATTAGCAGATTTGACAACAAGTTGTCAACAATTCATTATGAAAACTTGCCCATGCAACCAATATACAGAGATTTTTATAGCTATAAAAAATGAAAATTTTCAGCAGAAAAATTTTGATGTTTTTCTTATTTTTGCTCAAAACATAGGCGGTTCTAACGAGTACCCACAATCTACATGTATGTTTTAGAGCAAAAATAAAAAACAAAATATGTATACCCCTGCAAACCCCAGTTTTTCTATATAAAAAAGGGGTTTAAGGGGACCCATTTCACGGATACGTTTTCCTGATGTGCTTATCTGACAGGGACGTATAGAAATTAGATATTTCATTCTAGGATAATATAAGGCATTCTTTGCCGTGGATGAACATGGCCATAACCCAAAGGGAATAATGTGTTTTTGTCCGAACCGCGTAGGACAAACGTATGGATTTAAAAGATGAAATGTACACCTCTCAGCGCTCGAAATATGCACAAGTAAACACACATTATCTCTCAAAGTCGAATTTAAGGTTAGATAAAAAGTACATCTGAAAATAATGTAAACACGCAGTAGCGTACGGCGACCAGTGATCAATCATGGACCAGTGATCGATCACCTAGCGGTTATTCACAAATGATACCGTAAGTAAAACTTGTGCTAACACATTACATTACCTTACAAACATTAATTCAAATTTATTTGGAATACATTTCTATCTTGCATTTTCTAGCATTTTACGAAGAGGGGGTGTTAGTTGCTTAAAAGGGATGATTGTTCAATAAATTCTCCGAGCTGAAACGATCTGCATTTGTTCCACCTAGCTAAACTTTTTAACTTCACTGCATACTTAACAAATCTGATCCTCATTCCAAATTGTATAGAATAACACTCCGACTTATAGGCATTTTTTGCGATTTCCGAACAATTTTTCCAACAGTTTTCAATAATTAAGAAAAAAGAAGATACATTTAAATGCTTAGCATGTGATATCATGTCAGCCTTTTGTTTACCTCCGATAGCAAACATCCTCCGACATCGGAACAGCCGGTTTCCCTGGGTGTATAGGTATCACAGTATCCGTCTTTCTGTACAAGAAACGAAATTTCTGTAAAGCCAAAGTCTGTCAAGAGCGACCAGAGGACCAATGGTCCTGTAAACGCTCACCTGAGATCTGCTGCATATACCAATAAAGATGTTTGAATATTATGGTATTTAACCCCAGTGCAGGGGCAAATTTCACTTCAAATGATATTTTAACAGTTTTCCCCATTCAAATGCATGGGCAACACATGTTGACCTTGCCATAAACTGGGTCAAGGTCATCACAGGGTCATGATTTATATACATCGATGCTTCACGCCAAGTTTCCTTGAAATCAGTCTATTGATTTAAGAGAAGATTTGAAGGGTTTTTGCCATATATGGGCATGGTGGCCATCTTGGTTATGTGACCTAAATTATTAATATACACATTGGTTCCCCCATCATATGGATGCTTCACATAAATTTGGCTTTAATTGGCCAAGCAGTTTCAGAGGAGAAGATTTTTGAATATTATGTTAATATACATGTATATTGCCCCGGGGTGGGGCCATTTAAGCCCTTGGGTACAACTTTTTCAGAATCATTAATATTCAGTCCTACTAATCATTTCCTGCAAGATTTTCACCTCAAATGACTTTTTAAAAGTTTTCCCCATTCAAATGCATAGGCGACCTACGTTGACCTTGTCGTAAAATAGGTCAAGGTCACCACAGGGTCATGATTTATATACACATTGTAGTACTTTAGCCATCAATGCTTCATGCCAAGTTTCTTTGAAATCAGTCCACCTGTTTCGGAGAAGACGATTTTTGAAGGGTTTTTACCATATGGGCATGGCGGCCATCTTAGTCATGTGACCTAGATTATTTATATACACATTGATTCCCCCATTCTATAGATGCTTCACATAAAATTTGGCTTTGTTGTGGCCAAGTGGTTTCAGAGGAGAAGACGTTTGAATATTATGGAGATATACATGTATATTGCCCCGGGGTAGGGGCACATGAGCCCCTCGGGTCCAATTTTTTTCAGAATCATTAATATTCAGTCCTACTGCCCATTTCCTGCAAGACTTTCACTTTAAATGACGTTTTAAAAGTTTTCCCCATTCAAATGCATTAGCGACCTATGTTGACCTTGCCGTAAAATAGATCAAGGTCACCACAGGGTCATGATTTATATACACATTGTAGTGCTTGAGCCATTGATGCTTCATGTCAAGTTTCGTTGAAATCAGTCCACCGGTTCTGGGGAAGAAGATTTTTGAAGGGTTTTTACCATATATGGGCATGGCAGCCATCTTGGTCATGTGACCTGGATTTCTTATATACACATTCGTTCCCCCTTCCTATAGATGTTTCATATAAAATTTGGCTTTGATTGGCAAAGAAGATCTTTGAAAATGGTGGACGACGGACGGACGGACGGACGACGGACGGACGACGACGACGACGACGACGGACGGACGCCGGAGCATGGGTATACTATAAGCTCACCTGTGAGCCGTCGGCTCAGGTGAGCTAAAAAGTCGGTGAATCAGCTATTGACACTTGTAAACTAATAACAAATTTGCCGATTCTTGGCTGCTGATAGTGTGCTGTAGTTTTAAAATTTGAATAAATTTTTGGTCATGGTGAAGTATTAAAATTATAAAATTAATGTATTTTAACAAATACATTCGGAAATCAAATGTAAGTGATTGCGAACGCATGTTGATAATTATCGAATATTTACGACATCTATATTTAGCAAACACCCGATTTGTAGTACCTCCTATGCACATATTTTACTCCCTTTCTATTACTGGCTTCCGTTTGGTGTTCCTTATATTATTTTTGCTAATTGGTAGTGTTTTTTTTTTTTTTTTTTTTTTTTTTTTTTTTTTTTTTCAGTTTAACGTCCCTTTCAAGATTATTTCAGCTCATATGAGACAATCCAATCAGTAGGTGGGGCGAAAACGGGAGAACCCCGAGAAAAACCACATGACACACCCGCAAGCAGAACTTGGCTTGTCTCACATGTGGCCAGAGCGGGGCTCGAACCCACACCAGTCACAGGGGTGAGATGATCGAATGGTTAAGTGCGGTAATGAAATATCAGCGCTCTTAACCACTCGGCCACGGGGAAATTGGTAGTGTGACTGGTAAACACTGTTGTACATTTTAGGTACTTTAAAATATGGTCAACATCATCACATAAATAAACTACAACGTATTCGTCACCAAAATCAATACAAAGGAAAGGGGATCATTATGATTTTTAAAATTGTGCATATACGTTTTGAGATGGAATTCTCAGGAGAAAATACAGGGTTTTCTTCCACTCCAAAATTAACTATTTCGGACTAGGAAGACTCCCCTAAGTTCAACATACATAATTATAACTTGATTTGCCTTAGTTTATGTTTCTTATAATGTATGTACATTTCTTTGGGAAGGCCGATGAGCACACAAACCGAATTAAACTCTTAGCAAGTGTACTTCCATGTTATATGCCTAGCTGGGGTTATACTGTCTCGCCATGTTTCACGAGTATTATATGCTCTTTATTTTTTTCTCATGTTGTTTACTTTTGTAGACCTGAGATGTGGAAATAAACTTGAAACTTGAAACTTGAGAAAAATTCAAATAATTGAGCCCACGCATCAGACAACCAACAATCTGCACATGCGGAAACAAAGGCGGAAACCAGCTTTTCAGTGTTTTCTCTACCAGGACATTTGCAATTACTCCTCTTGTTTCTATATCCGAAATTTTCAAGCTTCTAGCCTTCTTTTGTATTTGCACAGATAAATATGGACATTTTTAATGAGTTTCTGTGATGAACAAGATTTCATCAGCGACATCTGCAATAACATTTCATTACGAAAACACGCCCATGCAATATATGGAGATTTTTTTCAGCTGTAAAAACTGAAAATTTCTTCATTTTATTGTCGATATTTTAAATATATTTCCTCAAAACATGATTGTGGGTACATATTAGAACCGCCTCGCGAATCAAAACAGAAGTATACGCCTGTAAAGGCCAGGTTTACTATATAAATTTGGGTTATAAGGAGGTAAACATTTCGGGCATCATCAGGAAAACATGTCCGTGAAATGAGTACCCCCTTAAACCCCACTTTTATATAGTAAAACTGGGGTATGCAGGGGTATACCTATTTTTAGCTCACCTGAGCCGTTAGGCTCACAAGGTGAGCTTATAGGATGGCCATGATCCGGCGTCCGTCCGTCGTCCGTCCGTCCGTCCGTCCACAATTTCAAAGATATTCTTCTCTGAAACCGCTTGGCCAACCAAAGCCAAATTTTATATGAAGCATCTATAGGGTGGGGGAACCAATGTGTATATAAGAAATCCAGGTCACATGACCAAGATGGCCACCATGCCCATATATGGTAAAAACCCTTCAAAAATCTTCTTCTCCAGAACCGGTGGACTAATTTCAACGAAACTTGGCATGAAGCATTGATGGCTCAAGCACTACAATGTGTATATAAATCATGACCCTGTGATGACCTTGACCTATTTTACGGCAAGGTCACCATAGGTCGCCAATGCATTTGAATAGGGAAAACTTTTAAAATGTCATTTAAAGTGAAAGTCTTGCAGGAAATGGGCAGTAGGACTGAATATTAATGATTCTGAAAAAAAATTGGACCCCAGGGGCTCATATGCCCCCACCCCGGGGCAATATACATGTATATTACCATAATATTCAAACATCATCTCCTCTGAAACCGCTTGGCCAATCAAAGCCAAATTTTATGTGAAGCATCAATAGGAAGGGGTAATCAATGTATATATAAATAATCCAGGTCACATGACCAAGATGGCCGCAATGCCCATATATAGTAAAAACCCTTCAAAAATCTTCTTCTCCAGAACCGGTGGATCGATTTCAAAGAAACTAGGCATGAAGCATCAATGGCTCAAGTACTACAATGTATATATAAATCATGACCCTGTGATGACCTTGACCTTTTTTTACGGCAAGGTCAACATAGGTCGCCAATGCATTTGAATAGGGAAAACTTTTAAAATGTCATTTAAAGTGAAAGTCTTGCAGGAAATGGGCAGTAGGACTGAATATTAATGATTCTGAAAAAAAAATGGACCCCAGGGGCTCATGTGCCCCCCAACCCGGGGCAATATACATGTATATTACCATAATATTCAAACATCTTCTCCTCTGAAACCGCTTGGCGAATCAAAGCCAAATTTTATGTGAAGCATCTATGGAATGGGGGAATTAATGTATATATAAATTATCTAGTACACAGGACCAAGATGGCTGTCATGCCCATATAAGGTAAAAACCCTTCAAAAATCTTCTTCTCCGAATCTGGTGGACCGATTTCAAAGAAACTTGGCATGAAGCACCAATGGCTGAAGTACTACAAAGTGTATATTAATTATGACCCTGTGGTGACCTTGACCTATTTTAAAACAAGGTCAACATAGGTCGCCAATGCATTGGAATTGGGAAAACTTTTAAAAAGTCATTTGAGGTGAAAATCTTGCAGGAAATGGGTAGTAGGACTAAATATTAATGATTCTGAAAAAAAATGGACCTAAGGGCTCATATGCCCACACCCGGAGGCAATATACATGTATATTACCATAATATTCAAACATCTTCTCCTCTAAAACCACTTGGCCAATTGAAGCCAAATTTTATGTGAAGCATCTATAGGATGGGGGAACTAATGTATATATTAATAATCTAGGTCACATGACCAAGATGGCCGCCATGCCCATATATGGTAAAAACCCTTCAAATATCTTCTTCTCTGAAACCAATAGATTGACTTCAATGAAACTTGGCGTGAAGCATCCATGGCTATAGTACTACAATGTATATATAAATCATGACCCTGTGATGACCTTGACCAAGTTTATGGCAAGGTCAACATGGGTTGCCCATGCATTTGAATGGGAAAAACTGTTAAAATGTCATTTGAAGGGAAAAGCCAGCAAGAAATTGGCAAATGGACAGAATATTGATTATTCTGAAAAAAGAAAACGGCCCAAGGGCTTCATCTGCCCCTGCACTGGGGTTAAATACCATAATATTCAAACATGTTTATTGGTATATGCAGCAGACTCAGGTGAGCGTTTACAGGACCATTGGTCCTCTGGTTCTTATTTTTGCTCCAAAACATAGATTGTGGGTACTCGTTAGAACCGCCTCGGCGAGGCGGTTCTAACGTGTACCCACAATCTATTTTTTTGAGCAAAAATAAGAAAAATATCAAAATTTTCCTCTGAAAATTATCGATATTTGACCTGAAAAAATTACTGTATATCATATGGGCATGTTTTCGTAATGTGTTTTCTTGATGAATGTTGCCATAATTATGACTTTATATAATTTGTGTTTATATCATTTTAATCATATTGTAACAGGCTTGGTGATGCAATGACAAAATGACAACATATGGTTTTAAAACGGTTATTCTGAGTGCTATTTGTTTGTTTTGTGGATACTGCATGTATTTACTGGACAATGTTTCGGTCAGAAAAGAATTTTTCGCATTACAAGGCGACAGGAATGACACGAAAGAATTTACCAACAAAATACAGGCTGATCCCGAAAAGGCTGATACCTTGTCCGAACTGTCACAAGACATTCAGGCAATGATAAGAGGTATCAGAGAAAAGTTTATTGTGGCGAGGCCTTTGCTATCAGCCACGTATGTAGCTTGCACTGACAAGACACTTGAAGGGATTGAAGACATCCTTTGTATGGTAAGTTTACAACTGGGTGTCTTTTTTTTATTTCTTTCTTTTTTCTTTTTTTCAGTTTAGTGTTTGGCCTAGTCAATACTTTTCAGTCATATGGGGACAGAGCCAACGCTTCCTGTTGTTTTGACAACCAGTTCTATGGCATCAGGAAAACATGTCCATGATATGTATACGCCCTAAACCCCACTTTTATATACATGTAGCAAAACTGGGGTATACAGGGGTATACCTATTTTTCTTATGTTTGTGCCATAACATATATTGTGGGTATTCGTTAGAAATTCCGAGGCGGTTCTGACGTATACCCACGATCTATGTTTTGAGCAAAAAAAAAAAAAAAAAAAAAAAAAAAGAAAATACTAAAAAAATAAAAAAAAGAAAAAAATACTAAAAAAAAAAAAAAAAATCCTTAAAAAATTCCTAAAAAAAAAAAAAAAAAGTCATGATATTGTTTTCAATTTTGCAGCAGTAGAAGCCTCCATGGTGCAGTTATCATGTCATTTGCCTAATAGACCAGGGATCGTAGGCTCGATCCCGTCTCCATATGACAGTTGTTAAACAGTCATGATGGGCGGCCCCCGTGGCCGAGCGGTTAAGAGCGCTGTTTCTTAATCACTCGATCATCTCACCGCTGTGTCTGGTGTGGGTTCGGGCCCCGCTCTGGCCACATGTGAGAAAAGCCAAGTTCTGCTTGCGGGTGTGTCAGGTGGTTTTTCTCGGGGTTCTTCCGCTTTCGCCCCACCTACTGATTGGCCCGTCTCATATGAGCTGAAATAATCTTGAAAGGGACGTAAAACTCAATATAAAAATAGCAATAAGTTAACAGTATGGTTAACCCCAAATCAAAAATGCGGAGGTACATGTAGGCTTCGAACTAAGTCATGTACCTTACGACAAGTGACCATGTCATTAGCCTTGTAGACCAGGAATCGTAGGTCACCATATGACCTTAGTTGTTAACAGTACGGTAAACCCCAAATCAAATTTAAAGGCGGAGGTACATGTAGGCTCCGAAGTTGGTCATGTACTCTATTACAAGACTTCCGCCCCCCCCCCCCCCCCCCCCCCCACACACACAGTTATATTTTGTATACTCGCACGAGTATACTCGTTTCCTTTGTAAACGACTGATGCATTTTGCTATAGGGGGTCGAGAACATTTGGTTTTAAATATGACCTTAGACGGATCATAGTTCGGACGAGGCCATTAAGGACCTCGATGAGAGGTTAATCTGAATAATTGAGCCGCATCGTGAGAAAACCGGATTTTTGCCTAGGCGAAAACAAAGGCGCAGATCAGCTTCGCGGTAACCGCGAAGCTGATCAGCGCCTTTGTTTTCGCTACTCGGATAGTACAATTCCTCTTCTACTTAAATCCGAAATTTCAAGCTTCTAGCTCTTTTCTGAGCGTGTACTGGCCGGTTTGTGTCGGACCTGGTCGGAAACCCCGAAGACCGGTTTTCTCGCGTCGAGGCTCATATTATTTTGGTGTGTTACTATATAGCTAGGTAGATTAGTGGTACAATCGTGCATTTGGTGAAACAAGCATGAAAATATGAGCCGCGACGCAAGAAAACCGGTCTTCGGGGTTTCCGACCAGGTCCGACACAAACCGGCCTGTACAAGCTCAGAAAAGAGCTAGAAGCTTGAAATTTCGGATTTAAGTAGAAGAGGAATTGTACTATCCGAGTAGCGAAAACAAAGGCGCTGATCAGCTTCGCGGTTACCGCGAAGCTGATCTGCGCCTTTGTTTTCGCCTAGGCAAAAATCCGGTTTTCTCACGATGCGGCTCAAATATGGCATGTAGGCTCAGAATGCCCAACTGTTTTGAAAAATATCGTTGTCTAGCCAAAAAATAAAAATGGCGGACAAAGATTAAGATTTTTGGTGTCAATGTCTATGTATAAAATAATACAAATTAAAACTGAGATCCTTTAAGAGCAGTGAATATATTAATGAGAAAGTGGTGGGTCTACCGCGGTTTCGGCTACACAAGCCTCATCAGTGACCCTTTAGATTTGGCAGGGAATTACTGAAATTTTGCAACTTTCAAGAGGGTAGTCAACACAAAGACTAGAATAATCCAAATGAAGCCAAATACATTAAAACGGTTAGAAAGTGATTCTAAACCGATACAATTCTGATTTGCTGAATAAAATCTAAATTAAGAATCCATTAAATCTAAAGTTTTACTTATTTTTCATAATGCAGGACATAATGGGGGCCATTTCCTAAGTGGCCGCCATCACTGACAGCATTTTTTATCTTAAAACTCACTGCATTGATTGAACTTTATGCTTTTGCTGTCTACATATATACATGTATGTTAATGAACCTACAGAATCTAAATATGAAGATATTTCTTTCTTTTATTTATAAAGTTCCATGACATATTCGCCAAATGTAAGACACAGCCCTCTACTTTAAATGAGCAAAATGCGTGTTTTAGGCAGACCTTTATCTATATCATTATATTTACTTGATCATTTTGTGATGAATATGGTGAGTAAACCTTTATGCATTTGCAACTGTACACTTAAGTACATGTAATTGTTAATTAATAACATTTGCATCCTACTTTAAGTTAGCATTCGCTTTTTGTCAATTGCTAACAGCTATCGACCATAATTGAGCCGCGACGTGAGAAAACCGGTCTTCGGGGTTTCCGACCAGGTCCGACACAAACCGGCCTGTACAAGCTCAGAAAAGAGCTAGAAGCTTGAAATTTCGGATTTAAGTAGAAGAGGAATCGTACTATCCGAGTAGCGAAAACAAAGGCGCTGATCAGCTTCGCGGTTACCGCGAAGCTGATCTGCGCCTTTGTTTTCGCATAGGCAAAAATCCGGTTTTCTCACGATGCGGCTCCATTGTAGGAGGTAATGCTGTCCATAGTATTTGCGAAGTGAACATCATTTTTGCTGTTCAAACCCCATTCACTTTGGACTTTAAGTTTACATTTGCCAAACGCATCACTTTCTGAGTATTTTGAACCGGAAGTATGTCATCATATTACCTTCAAATTCGAAGCCTGACAGCATGAAAGTATTCTGTCTCACTGAATCTGATGGCAAGGTCATGGTCTTAAAGCAAGTCTACGAAAACTTCCTCGATGTTCTTGCCTTCGATAGACATGATTGCTGAATAATGAGTTTTTCCATTGATATTTTAGAGCACAGTCAGACGTCACTGTGACAAATGATATTTGAAAAGTCTTGAGCAACAATATCTGCACCAATCACAGCCTACTACTTTGTCTGGTACTGAACCTGCAACCTCATCACACACACACACAAACATTGCTGGGTTAAACACATGCACAATGTACTTTGGATTAACTTTCTTCTGAAGTATTCTCAGCACTAGCACTACAATTTATGGCCTGCTAAATTTGTTTATCAGTTTAAACCCCTTATAAGATTATTTTAACTCGTTTGAGATGAGCCAGTCAGCCCAGCAGACACATGACGTCATGTGCCCGCTGGGCAGTATAGTAGTCAGAGCAGAACCTTCGAGTAAAAAAACGCGCAAACAGAACTTGACTCGTCTCACAGTTACCCATTGGGGGACGGACATGTGCCCCCTCGGACATTTGCCCCCTGTCCAAAGATGGCAAGGCTGGACATTTGCCCACAAACACATCTAACGGGTTGGACATTTGCCCCCTCATCATATGTATAAAGCTGGACATTTGCCCCAAGGGGATGGATACAAGCACAGTGGCATTCTCTCACAGATTTTGTGACAGAATTGCAAGACAGCTTAATTACGAATTTTGAGAACCAAGCTGATTCACTAAATTTATCAAAGCTTAACATTGTCTATTGGCCCTATTTATTAGAACTATAATAATGTTTATACATGTACATGTAATTATTATTTTACAATGAAGTTTAGTACTATACATGCTGATTAAACATTATTTGGGAATTACAGAATATTACATTTGAGCCACCTCGTGGGAAAACCAACAATCTGCATAGGCGAAAACAAAGACGCAGATCAGCTTCGCGGTAACACTGCGAAGCTGATCAGCGCCGTTGTTTTCGCTACTCGGATAGTACAATTCCACTTCTACTTAAATCCGAAATGTCAAGCTTCTAGCTCTTTTCTGTGCTTGTACAGCCCGGTTTGTGTCGGACCTGGTCGGAAACCACATTGTTGGTTTTCCCACGAGGCGGCTAATTTATTAGGAATCACTGATTATTATTAACATCACTCACTTAATTATATGATTTTAATTTGATTACCTGTCAGTGAAAACTTCACTTGACCTAATACTTGTAAACCAAGCTTTAAATTCATTAATTGGGTGTTACGGGGGATGGGGCAAATGTCTTAGGTATGCACACTGATAAGGAGGC
Organism: Rugalucina vietnamica; assembly: GCA_964017185.1. Lineage (NCBI taxonomy): Eukaryota > Metazoa > Mollusca > Bivalvia > Lucinida > Lucinidae > Rugalucina > Rugalucina vietnamica. The sequence continues at coordinate 9,386,788 of OZ024877.1, read as the reverse complement.
AAATATCCAACGCTGTAAATCAGTTTGTGGGGAAGATGTCTACACACATCATATTTCAAAGGGGGCAAATGTCCGGGGGGAACATGTCCTACACTCTTACCCATTCAATCGCAATCCCAAACTGGTCACAGTTAGATGACTGAATAATTAAGAGGGTAAATAAAACCAGCGACCTTAATCAATTGGCACAGATGTCACCCATCTCAATTTCAGAATTACTGAAACATCATTCAGCAGATTAACTCTCGTGGCATTTAGCATTGTTTCCATCAACTTTATCGAATTGGCTACGATGTATGACAAAAAACGCATTGTTTGTTTAATTGATATTTTACCATAAATCAACAACTGTGTTAACAGTCTTATCGGGACAAAATGTAACCATTGTGAACAACTTCAGCTTATATGCAAGCATGAATTGACAAAACCATTTCCCTCAACCAGTAGTGAGGTGGTTGGTCTGTTGCTTGCACGCTTTGCCTGGAGGTACAATCAGTCCATTTATTTCTCATGTCACAAATGGGTGGTGTTTTTTTTTTTTTTTTTTTTTTTTTTTTTTTTTTTTTTTTTTTTTTTTTTTTTTTTTTTTTACACGCATAGAATTGTTTAGCCATTTTTCAGGTTTTCAAGAACCCGTGAGAAACCTGCTATTACCTCCTAAATAGAACACAATATGCACTTTAGACTATACACGTTAAGCTCATTTGATAGCATTTGGAATGCTATGAATTCCAAAGTATTTTTAATTTAAAACAATTCTGTTTACATCAGGAAAAGATGTCCGTGTTAAACCCCGTTGTTTCATAGTAAAACTGGGGTATGCAGGGGTATACCTATTCTTCTTATTTTTGCTCCAAAGCATAGATTGTGTGTACTCGTTAGAACCGTCTCGCTGAGGCGGTTCTAACGTGTACCCACAATCTATTTTTTAAGCAAAAATAAGAAAAATATAACAAAATCAACTGAAAATTTTCATTTTTTACAACTTAGGAAAAATCAGTTTATTACATGGGCGTGTTTTCCTAATCATGGCTGATTCTGAACTTATGCTGAGTGGCACAGAAGTGATGCCACCACTATGCCCTGTTGGTGTCCTGATTGTGTATAGACATATTCTCTTTTCTCTACAGCTACACATTTTAATGGCAGAAAATTCATACATCTAGCATGAATATGGTTAGAAAGGCCCGAATATGGTTTAAAGGGCCTGAAAACAAAACATCTAAAATAACCACCAAAAAATCATTATATCCACTTTATAGTCCGTTTTTCCTCTACTGAGGGTTGCACTTTCTGAAACGTCTTCCTCGCAAAAGCTTTCTCCGTTCAGACCGGCTTTGGTTTAAACTTTTATTTATTTCATTTGTACAATACACACATATATATAACAATAAAACAGTACATATAGTATACAATACAAACATTATACAAATGGGATCCAGAAAGAAGTCAGGAGACTTATTTTAATCTGTATCCCAGACCGGCTTTGAGGGTTGCTAAATCCATTCCAAATTTCTTTCTGCCATCTTGCAATACTTCATCCCAAGTTTCTTTGGCCTGCATTGTCTCTTCTGTGCAGTTTGCATGCTTGAGCAATACTTCAATCGCTGCGCTCTACATGCCCAAGCCATCTCATTCCGCTGGTGCAAAGAACAACAGTAATTATTACATTTTGGATGTCAAGATGTGATAGAAGTAAGTCTGAGCTAGCTTCGTCTTTTTTGACATTACAAATTAAACGAACCATTGCCCTGCCATAACACCGGAGATGGTTCAGAGTAGTCACAGTCATGACCCAAGTCTCTGCAGCATGAAATATGACACTTTTCACGCAGGTTGAATACACCAGTTATCAGGTCAGAAGTAACAGGTTGCGGTTTGCAAGAAGTCGCCAGCACCTTCCCTGATTTTCGCTGATTTTCAGCGTGTAACCTCAGCCAGCTCACAGTCACCACAAGAGACCATATCCCTGAATAGCAAAAGTATGTGATCTGTTCAGCCTTACTGGACTTACTGGTCCTCGACGTCAGCCAAGTCTTCTTGACTTTAATAGACGCTTCTTTAGATGTTCTCCCTCTGTCTCTTTTCATCACCAACCTCCATCTCCGTTTTGTCTGTTCCATTAATAGGACTAGCTATGCTCAAGCATGAAACACATGATACATGATGGCCTCGATGCCATTTCATTTATTGTGTATCAGGTGCACGCTACTACCACAAAAATGGCACTGATACCTACCTACACATGTCTTACAGACACAATTTCAAGAAACCATGTATCCATATATTCCGTACAATTATTGTCAATTACAGTGTGCGGCATGGACATTTATAGTGTAATTATTTTAAAAGGAATAATTGCACCCTCGTTACACAAGATAAATATCGATTTTATTTATACAATGGTCCCATTTTACAATCAAAACAGCAAATTGTTGATTTAAGGGAAAGGAAAGTATCTGTATGGCCGAAACATGTCACCATTTTGTTTTTTTAATTGTGTTAATTGCTCAAAAGCCAATTACATGCAGAGATATTCATTAAATTTAATCACCTGACATGTTCATATCAACTTTATACAAAAATAAATGCAACGAAAATCATTATCTTTATCATACAGCTGCATTCTAAATGCATTTTGCACATTAAAGGCAGATGTTCTCGCTTTACATTTGGGAAAATGTCCTGGTAAATGACAAATACAAGAAACATATATAAATATTAAGATTCTGCAGGTTCATTAACATAAATTTAGACACCAGAATCATAAAAATTGGTCAATGCATTGCAGTGTGAGATGAAAATATGCAATTATTTGAATTAAATCCAAGCCTTCAATGGCGGCCACTATGATATGTAGTATTTCTGGGTGGCCATTTTGAAAATGGCCGCCATTTTGTCCTCCATTTAAATTTTTGGCTGGATAATGATATTTTTCAAAACAGGCATTCTGAGTCTACATGCCAAGTTTCATGCTTGTTTCGCCAATTGTACGATTTTTATTTAAAACTGACTTAATCTGCCTAGCTACGTATTACGACATCTACTACTGTTAAAAAATAGCAAACTGTCCGATTTGTTGTACCTCCTATGCACATATTATACTCCCTTTCTATCACTGACTTCCGTTTGGTGTTCCTTATCATTTGTGCGAATTTCTTATATTTTTATACTGTTAATTGGCAGTGTGACTGGTAAATATTGTTATACATTATAGGGCACGGCCTTTAAATGGTCCACATTATCATATAAAATGCAACGTATTCGTCACCGAAATCAATACAAAGGAAAGGGAATCATGTTATTTAAAATGTAATATTGCGTATTAACGTTTTAAACAATTTACATGTAATATTACGTATTAACGTTTTAAACAATTTACATGTAATATTGCGTATTACCGTTTTAAGCAAAATTAAAATAATTGGGCCCCCGCATCAGAAAACCAACAATCTGCATTGTGCGAATACAAAGGCGCAAACCAGCTTTGCAGTGTTTTCGTTACAAGAATAACACAATTATTTATCTTCTTCCTAAATTAAAAAATTTAAGCTTCTAGCCTTTGTAGGACCAAAATGAATTTTGAATAGGGACTGTGCATTGGCAAGAGATATCATCGATGCTCATGAAAAAGCATGTTTCGTAAAATGTTACTTGATCAACAAGATCTCGTCTTTACTCGATCAACAAGATCTCGCCTCAGGTATGTCATTTGAGTCATTTTATAATGATTTACATTGATCATTATAGAAAAATCAGAATTTAAAATTTGGCAGGAAAACATGTATCCCGCTCCATTTCATGAGATTTTTGTACAGGAAAAAAAAACTAATAAAACATGTTTTGACCACAACATGCTTTATTTGTTGACCGATTTTCAAAAAAATTGTTGCACATTATGAGACAAACTTAATGCACAACTGTTGCAAGAAATTATTAATCTACATTTAAACAGTTGCAAACCATCTGCGAAAAAACCTTATCAGACTCTAGTATTTTTCTGGAACCTCGACTCTAATTTAAAATGGCCTCCAACGTTCTGTGAAGTGAACAAATCAACTTGACTTGTTAACATACATTGTAGTTACATGTAGCAATGAGAAGAAAAACAATAGTTAATAACAAACACAACTTAATTTTGTTAGCGGTACTAACGATCTATGTTTTGGAGCAAAAATAAGAAAAATATCAAAACTTTTACACAGAAAATTTTCATTTCTTACAAATACTGTCTATTGCATGGGCAAGTTTTCGTTATGAGATACTAGAGGACCATTGGTCCTGTAGCTCACCTGAGAGATTATCACATTGTAAGCTCATGAGATTTAAATTAATTGAGAATCGACCAATGAAAGTCTATGCATGGACACTATTGACCCCCGGGGCATGGCCAAATTTGACCCAGGGGCATGACTGGCACAATTTATAATGAGGACTACCAAACATTGCTACATACAAAATATAGAAGCTTTGGGCCTTTTGGTTTCAGAGAAGAAGTTTTTTTTTAGTTTTTCCCATTGTAAGTCTATGGAGACTATCTACCCCCGGGGCGTGGCCAAATTTGACTCCAGAGGCATGGCTGGCACAATTTATGTAGAGGACCATTAGCCATTGCCACATACCAAATATCAAAGCTGTGTGCCCTGTGGTTTCAGAGAAGAAGATTTTTGAAATTTTTTCCCATAGCAAGTTTACTGAGACTATCAACCTCCGGGACCTGGCCAAATTTGACCCCAGGGGCATGAATGGCACAATTTATGTAGAGGACCATTAGCCATTGCTACATATCAAATATCAAAGCTGTGGGCCTAGTGGTTTCAGAGAAGAAGATTTTTTTTAGTTTTTCTTTTTGTAGGTCTATGGAGACTATCGACCCCCGGGGCGTGGCCAAATTTGACCCCGGGGACATGATTGGCACAATTTATGTAGAGGACCATTAGCCATTGCCACATACAAAATATCAAAGCTGTGGGCCCTGTGGTTTCAGAGAAGAAGATTTTTTAATTTTTTTTCCCATAGTAAGTCTACGGAGACTATCAACCCCCGGGGCGTGGCTAAATTTGACCCCAGGGGCATGAATGACACAATTTATGTAGAGGACCATTAGCCATTGCTACATACCAAATATCAAAGCTGTTGGCCTAGTGGTTTCAGAGAAGAAGATTTTTTTAGTTTTTTTCCTATTGTAGGTCTATGGAGACTATCGACCCCCGGGGCATGGCCAAATTTGACCCCAGGGGCATGATTGGCACAATTTATGTAGAGGACCATTAGCCATTGCCACATACAAAATATCAAAGCTGTGGGCCCTGTGGTTTCAGAGAAGAAGATTTTTGAATTTTTTTCCCATAGTAAGTCTATGGAGACTATCAATCCCCGGGGCGTGGCCAAATTTGACCCCAGGGGCATGAATGGCACAATTTATGTAGAGGACCATTAGCCATTGCTACATACCAAATATCAAAGCTGTGGGCCTAGTGGTTTCAGAGAAGAAGATGTTTTTAGTTTTTCCAATTGTAAGTCTATGGAGACTATCCACCCCCGGGGTGTGGCCAAATTTGACCCCAGGGGCATGGCTGGCACAATTTATGTAGAGGACCATTAGCCATTGCCACATACCAAATATCAAAGCTGTGGGCCCTGTGGTTTCAGAGAAGAAGATTTTTTAATTTTTTCCCCATAGTAAGTCTATGGAGACTATCGATCCCGGGGCGTGGCCAAATTTGACCCCAGGGGCATGAATGGCACAATTTATGTAGAGGACCATTAGCCATTGCTACATACCAAATATCAAAGCTGTGGGCCTAGTGGTTTCAGAGAAGAAGATTTTTTTAGTTTTTCCCATTGTAAGTCTATGGGACCTATCTGTTGCCATGGAAACCACAATTTTGATACAATCTGCTCCAAAACCTAATGCCATCAATTCCCCAACCAAATTATGATTCACATTAAATTTGATCAAGATCGGCCAACTAGCTTCAGAAATATTCTTCTTTGAAATTGTGGACGGACGACGACAGACGACGACGGACGACGGACGACGACGGACGACGGATGCCTGCCTATCCTATAAGCTCACCTGTGAGCCTTCGGCTCAGGTGAGCTAAAAACAGAGCCTTGATTAAAGAAGTCATGCGTTAAGCGTATTCAAAGTGACGGATTAAATAACATTGCAATATCTATGGTAAATGAGCAATGAGTCCATTAGCTCAACAACTTGTCTTGAGTAAGTGTGAAATACTTAAATTGATAATAAGGTCAGAAGAAAGACTGGGATTTTCACAGATTCGCATGTTCTGTTGTTGCGAAGTCTGCGACAAAGAAAACTTAACACTTGCTACAGTTAAAGACCTTGCACGTGTAAATATTGTATAAAAGACATTTCAGTTCTTTTTATCTGTTTATATACTGTTTCACAGTGTTTTATATACATTCCACATATTTTAGTGTTGTAGTGAAAACTAATACTAACTATTACGCCGAAAGGTGGTGCGCCTATATAAATGCGGAATATACATCAGAAAGAAAGAAAGAAAGGTTTCTTTAATTGACAGATAAAAATGACAAAAACGCTGTCAGGTCGATCATTTTGGTTAAGATTATTATGTTTCGAGTTTGCATCTCATTCAGCGGACGAGAAAGAACACTAAAGAACAAAAATTATTTAAATTGCTATTTCAAATCTAATAAGTTGAAAAATATTAATTGATTTAAAATTTAATCTTAGAAGCATTTTTGTACACTTTGTCACAGGCTGTTTCGCCAGTTATCTATTTACCAACAGTATAATAATCCTATGATTACCTGTCCAGGTATAGTCAGTTAGCTGTCTATAAAAACTGGTGTTTTGCAGAATATCTGGCTTATTATTAGTGATACAATTAAATTTATTTTTCCAATATCATTTTTATACCAATACATAACTAGAAACTGATTTTCAGAATTTTCACTTGTTGATTTCTTGCTTTTGTCTACTAAACTTAATACAAAAAAATAAGACAGATTGAAGGGGAGTACTTCGAATTGTTGTAACAGCTATAGGTACTGCCCATGCACACATCCCATTCAATGAAATTTCAATAGGCAGATTAATTTAATCCTATAGTATACTGTTCAACAAAGTGAATGTTCGAAACCATGGAAATGAACTTTTCAACAAAGTTTAAAGTAACCACTTTCATTAAGCTTCAGTGTCATCATCAGACTCAGTTGATCCTCCTGCCTCTGTATCCTCACTATCAGAGTCAATGCTTCAAAATAAATAGATTTTCAAAATCACATTCGATTTTTCTGATAAAGTTTTAGGAGGCATTTCTTTTTTTTTTCTTCTAGAATACAAACCAAGAGAATAACTTTTACTCAAGAGATATAAACAGTTTTACCGGTATAAATGCATTTTTCGCATAATAGCCATGGCATTTTAAAACCTACATCATGGTATATGTTTCCAATGTAAACTGTCTTCTGCTGAACTTATCTGTCTCTACTTAGCATCCGTAGATCGCTTTGGGGCCTTGCTGTTCCCATGCGCACAGCTTCGAAGAAAACATACTGCTCCGAGTTTAGCGTTGGAACACAGGACAGTTTTTTGGTTTTACCTGATGTAGTTTTTCATGTGCATTTTAAATGCAGACTTAACCAACAAGGGATAGAGGTATTACATACAAAGAAGCGTATTTCTAGGCTATTACATAAACAAATTTACTCCTATGTTCATTACAGCCAAATTGTCATGTAAAAATGGGCAGTTTTCAAAAGAAACTTTTTAACCTCAAAGTGTAAAAATTGTTAAAAATACAGATTAGTTATGTATAAGATAACCATTCAAGATGCACCATAACTCAAAGTGATTGGTTTTGTTGTTATGAAGATATATAGCAAAACACCAGTTTTTATAGACAGATAACAGGCTATAACACAGTCTGAAGAGAATTTTCGAACTAAGTATTTTTTCTTCGCCTCCACAGTCAGTTCGGTCGAAAGGGCTCTCAAACCAATTTTTTAACAAAAAGTGACCATTTAAAAAATTAATCTATTTATGTGAAATTTACATCATTGCAAAATATGGAAACTAGTGAATCCATGTATATCTTATAAAATTTATGAAAATTAATTAAAACTTCTATTATTTGGTGGTAAAATGCTTACACAAAGCCTTTCAACTCAGGAGACATAGACTTGAATGGGGGTTTGCTCTTCTAAAGGATGAACAAAATGACCCCGCCAAACATTAAGTTATTTTATATTTTCTTACATCAGCGTGTCGGCAAGGTTTTACACTTTCTTGTGATATCTTATAAAATAGTGAGATACCAATAATAAGTAAATTATGACAAATTATTTTAATGTTTTATATACTTTTCTTAATAAACGCGGGTCGGAATTTTACAGGTAAGTAGCGAGATTGGCAAATATCCAAGGGAAGATAACCAGACATATAAAATCGATAATCGATTATATAGTTCGGTATGTGACACTGTCAGCTATGATTCAGAGTCAAACTAGAGCTATTATTTTTTTTTGCAGCCTCCCCCTAAATTTCTGCCAGAATATAAAAATCCGTGCTGGTATTCTGAGAATCAGGGGTTCAACTGCTTACCGTATTTTCAACTAATTGGCTGCGCGAAATGTGCATCGACCGACTTGTTTGATCAAATTATCAGTCATCCAGATATACTCGGAAATAGTGGCTATAGACAGAAGGAAACAATGTGGTGGTCGTTGCTACGTTATGGTGAGTAAATGAGTCGCACATGGAAACAATGTGGACCCACGTTCACGTAATGAGTGTAGTCCTTTAACCTTAGCTCACAATCAAAGGACCATTGGTCCTGAGAACGCTCACCTGAAGCCTGATCTTAGAGCATTTATTCATCGTAAAATGACCTTGATCTTGAATACTCACACAACTCTTTTGACTTCATATTTAATCTGCATCTGCCAAGTTTCAGGTCTCAGGCTGCAATGGTTTCAAAATTAAAATAAAATAAGAATAAATAAATAAATAAATAAATAAATAAATAAATAAATAGATAAATAAATAAAAAGAAAAGAAAAAAAAAAAAAGAAAAGAAAACGAATTTTTTTTTTTTTTTTTTTTTTTTTTTTTTTTTTTTTTTCATGTAAAAGCTTATGTTTCCAAATAGCTGCTCATTCGGCTTACGATATGTTTCATGGTATGAGTACCTGATTGTTAGTTTGGTTTTTTCCCACCTCGGTTTTTGGAGTGGGAATCTTTTTCAGATTGCGCCTTTTCCTGATCTTTGCCTACTTGTACCTTTCCAAGATTGGCCTTGCTGTAAAATATGTCAAGGTAATCCCAGAGTCATCATTTGAGCAAACTATGATGAGCTGGAGTCCCCAGTGATGCATACTTACTTACTTACTTACTTACTTACTTACTTACTTACTTACTTACTTACTTACTTACTTATCTTGGTCATGTATCCAAGATATCGCGAACAAAATTTCAATGCTACTACCCATGGAGGCTCCACATAAAATTTCAACTTGATCGGCCAAGCGGTTACAAAGAAGAAGTTGAAATCGTGACTTAATTTTGATATTTCAGTAACCTTGGGTCAAGGTCAAACCTTGAACTTAATTAAAAACATTCATTGACTCCACTAGTTGTCTGCATCTAGCGCTTTTCAAGTCTCAGGCCGCAATAAAGCCATTGTTTCGCCTTTGCCCATGTAAAAGTTTAATGTTTCCAAAACATACCTTGCAATAAAAAAGTCAGGGTCATCCCAGGGTCATCATTTGATCAAAGTCCCCAATACTACATACCAAGTTTCATGGAAATCTGCCCAACGGTTATGGAGAAGATTTTTGAAAGGTCTTTACTGTATATGGGCGTGGCGGCCATCTTACATGTGACCAAAATATCGCAAACAAAATTTCAATGACACTACCCAAGGAAGATACACCACATAAAATTTCATTTTGATCGGCCAAGCAGTTTCAGAGAAGAAGATCTTTGAAATTGTGACTTAATTTGATATTTCAATGACCTAGGGGCAAGGTTAAAAAATGACCATGACCATAATTAATTAAATATCTTCATTGACTCCATTAGTTGTCTGCATCTAGCAACTTTCAAGTCTCAGGCTGCAATAGTTTTCAAAATATTCGTGTTTTTTTGCGTTTTCCCATGTAAAAAGGTACAAGTAGGCAAAGATCAGGAAAAGGCGCAATCAGAAAAAGATTGCCACTCCAAAAATCGAGGTGGGAAAAAACCAAACTAACAATCAGGTACTTATACCATGAAACATATCGTAAGCCGAATGAGCAGCTATTTTCCCAATAGGTGGCCACTCAGTTACCTTAACTTAACTAAAAATATGAAAACATACATAAGGCGCCAACAGCACAAAAAAAAAAATTAAACACCAAGACACAAAACAAAAAGAACCACCACAGAAGTATCGACTTGAAACGATCAGTAACACAAAGTTACTGGCTGGCTTAAACCGGTTTTACAGGTACCTAACCTCACCCTCAGCTTCTGCAGTGGTTCATAACATTTAGTTAGTTATTCGGTCCTCGTGGTGAATCTCTAACTAGTCAATGAATCATCAAGAACAAACAAATAAATCATGATAAACATCCTGATGAATCAAAAACCAGGACTCACAGATTGAGTAAGCTGCCCAACGATGGAGATCCCTGGGCGCCGAATAACCTACAAACTCCGGAGCAAAGAAAATTACCAGATGGACCCCGGTGGGCCAGGCAACAGACAAGAAGCTCCGGCTCCAACCAACTAAAATGAATAGCTTTATGTCGGGGCCATCATAGAGTCTGACGCCCGAACCACCGGCGTGCAATTAAATAAGGAAGCATAGTTATCAGCCATGGTTGGGTTAAAAACTAAGCATGCAGACTGTCGCATAACATTCAAGTTATAACCTATACGTCAATAACGTGTTATGATTTTTCTGAACTGAAAAGAAGAATCATTAATTCCTTTAAGTTTCTTTTTGTAAACCAAGTCACCATAAAATTCAGGTTCCGAAAGGCCCTCACTTAAAAGTGTCTTTAACCCAACAAGCCTATGTTTCCAAAATTGACATTGCCATAAAATAGGAGATGGTCATCCCAGGTTCATCATTCTATCAAACTATCGGGGTCTACATGCTAAGTTTCATGGAAATCTGCCCACCGGTTCTGGAAAAGATTTTTGACTTTTTTTTACCATGGCGTCCATCTTGGTCATGTGACCAAGATATTTCGAATAAAATTTAATGCCACTACAAAATGAAGCCCTACAGAAAACTGGCCGAGCGGTTTCAGAGAAGATCTTTAAAATTGTGGACGACGGACGGTCGACGGATCATGGCCATCCTATAAGCGCACATTGTGAGCTTTCGGCCCAGGTGAGCTAAAAAGGAATCCTAGGTATAGTGACAAATCGAATGCTTATTCTGAAACATAATCAGGAAACATGTCCGTGTAATATACACCCTAACCGGGACCCTAACCCACTTTATGTAACAAAACTGGGGTATGCAGGGGTATATCTATTTTTTCTTATTTTTGGTCCAAAGCATAGATTGTTGGTACTCGATAGAACCGCATCGGCGAGGCGATTCTAACGTGTACCAAAGATCCATATTTTGAGCCATAATGTTCAAAATATTAAACATTTTATGGTGAAAATTTTCACAGCTCAGAAAAATCTCTTTATATTACATGGGCATGTTTTTGTTATGAAAAGATCAAAGTAATGACAAGGAACTGGTGCAATCAGAAGCAACGTCCCACCCCAAACCGAGGCACGTAAAATCACTACAAAAACATAAGCATGCAGTATACAGATATTTTTAAAGTCGTTAAAAAAGAAATTTTTCAGTGGAAACTAATTTATATTTTTCATATTTTGCTCAAAACATAGATTGTAAGCACACGTTAGAACCGCCTCAGCGAGTACCCACAATCTATGTTTTGGAGCAAGAATAAAAAAAATAGGTATACCCCTGCACATCCCATTTATTCTATATAAAAGTGGGGTTCAAAGGGGTATACTTTTCACGGACACGTTTTCCTGATCTTTATTGTGTTTCCTAATGACTGATGTTACAAAGTTTTTCCTTTATTTTTTTTCTTATCTTTTTTTCCGATATTTTGCAACTGTTTAAAAGTGTAGATGAAATATTGTCTTGGTACAACTAAGCGCTTAAGTTATAAAAACTTGTTCTGCTTACAGGGGTGCTCACGCCACAGCGTACGTTGGTGTACGTTGCATACGTTCAGCATAAGTTTGATTATAAGTTACGGGTACGCTACAATACGCTGACATACGTTGTCGTACGTCGTGTACGCCCAGAATTTTGTGCACGACAAAATTTCCAACGTATGCCTACGTACTGATAATACGTTACTCATAAGTTATTCATACGCAACGAATACGTTATGCACAAGTTCACGAACGTTACCTGTAAGCCCACCTGGATGCTATTTATTTGTTTGTTTGATTTGGGGTTTAACGTCCCACCAACCGTGAAGGTCATAAAGAGACGGGACCTCGGTTTATAGTCTCATCCGATAGACTGGAGAAGCCTGGGATCGAACCTGTGACACCTGGTTTACCAGGCTTCTAGGATGTTTGTTTAGTGTATAAGATGCGTATGCATAAAGTTATCTAAATATACGTTTCCAATTAACTTACTGCGAGAATACGAGAAGTTGTTGCTAACGACGTTATATGTCGAGACATCAGAACAGTTAAGAGTCCAATTCTTTTCACTGGAATCATTTTTTCATGGAGTTTCAGTTCAGAGAGCATTTTCCGGATTTTACGTTCAGACTTTTCTTCGGATTTTTAACATAGAACGAACAGCGTATACCAACAACATACTGGATATTTTTTTTATATGCTGCTCATACGTTGACTAATATGTTGTGGTATGAGCGGGCCTTGAGAACTATTCTGACAAGAGAATAATACATCTGCCGTCCTACAGACAAAACTTACCGACAAAAAGTCAATATCAGAGGTAATGAGGATTGAGGTATTGTTGCAAGCTGATTGAGCAGATATTTCCCTAAAGGTGTTCGCTCGTTTGTCCGAACTACCTTCATATGTAAATACGCACACAAGAATTCGACACCAAAACAGAAAACAACTAGAACCGCAGCAGAAGTGCCGCCTTGGAACGGTCAGTAATATTGCATGGGCGTTTCGTTATGAAAGGTTAATTACGCAAACATGCCCATGCAATAAACATTTATAAATATTTTCGCTCAAAACATACGTTGTGGGTACACGTTAGAACCGCCTCGCCGAGGCGGTTTTAACGAGTACCCACAATGTATGTTTTGGAGCAAAAATAAGAAAAATAGGTATACCCCTACATACCCCAGTTTTACTTTATAAAAGTGGTGTTTAAGGGGGTAAACATTTCACGGGCATGTTTTCTTTGTGTTTGCTGCGGAAAACATGAATCGGATCATGTAACCAAAGTATCTTTATCGTACAGGCTTAAACAAAGATGGAGGCCCGAAAAGACTGATGACATTTGACGAATATCTGACGTTCTTTCAGAAAGCAGCACACGTGATACATTCCAATCCAGAACGAGGTTATATAACAGGTGAAAACCCAAAACTTAACCCATATGTGACGAATGGACTTGCCTATCATTAACATTTGAGCCGCCTCGTGGGAAAACCAACAATGCGGTTTCCGAACAGGTCCGACACAAACCGACCTGTACAAGCACAGAAAAGAGCTAGAAACTTGAAATTTCGGATTTAAGTAGAAGAGGAATTGGACTATCCGAGTAACGAAAACAAAGGCGCTGATCAGCTTCGCGGTTACCGCGAAGCTGATCTGCGTCTTTGTTTTCGCCTATGCAGATTGTTGGTGTCCCATGAGGTGGCTCGTTTTGGCGAGTCCAGTGTCGTTTTGAGGACTTCAGGAGTGATTTTGAATTTTATTCCATTTTTTCGATTTAAGCAAATTCTTAGCAAATATATAGCCCAAAAATTGGTCGCTGCGTTCTGCGCCACATCTGGGGCTATTCATTTTGCCTAGGTCCACTAAAATGGACATCGGGGTTATCTAAACATACGTTTCCTATTAACTTACTGCGAGAATACGAGTTGTTGCTAACGACGTTATATGTCGAGACATCAGAACAGTTAAGAGTCCAATTCTTTTCACTGGAGTCATTTTTTCATGGAGTTTCAGTATGGAGATGACAGATATATACAAAAATCCACCGAACGTGTTTAACTTGACATTATGAAAACATGCCCATGTAATATACAGATTTTTCTTACGTTGTAAAAATTGAAAATTTTCAGCAGAAAAATATGTATACCCCTGCATACCCCAGTTTTGCTATATCAAAGTGGGGTTTAAAGGGGTATACATTTCACAGACATGTTTTCATGATGGAGACACTTGATGCTGTCTTGGTCCTTATCTAAAATATGTATATTATACTTTTGGAATAAGGGACCTAAAACTGGCTTGAAAACACAATTTGTCAGACTATTCACTATATTCATTTTTCAGGAGAAGGCAGTCCGCATGACCTCGCGGGCAACCTTGGCTGGAAGCTTATCCCACAGAACCAGGGACTGAAGGAACCACAGTTTATCACACCTCATCTTATCCGACATATGAACCCGGATGTAAAGATAATCAACATCCTAAGAGATCCAGTAGAAAGGTATACGTGTCTTTGAGGAAATAGAATTGGTCCAAAACATAAAAAAAATCTGTGTATGTTGCATGGGCGTGTTTTCGTTTCGTAATGGCAACACACGCAAGAATTCACAAGCATGCCTTTTGCATGGAATCCTTTAAAGTTTTATTCTCCTCCTAGGGCAGATTCGTCGGCTGAGTGCTATAGTGTTCTATCTCCATTTTTCAAAATTTCGAGAAAATTGGGTTCAAAGGTTTGAGACCCTCAAATAAGGTCAAAATGTTCATATTTGGAGTGAACATGCATTATGAACATGTATTTCTGTCTAAATGAGCTTAATTAAAAAAAATCAGCGGTGAAAATGAAGTCATTTTGGAAAAAATAGGAATTTTGTGTTTGGACATAGAACATTTTGCATAAAAAATGTCCTTATTTTTTCATGACCCGGAGATAGAATATTTTGGTGACCCAGATTCCATAGCAAGCAATGCAGCATTTTCGCTTGTTTATAAGTGCAATAAAAATACATACTAATTATCCAAAGTAAGCCTTAAAGGCTGAATACTTTATCTCAACATACCCTTAAATGTCTTCATTGTACATGTATGTATCCTAGATATCATATGATACGTCCAATACCGAATGGAACCAACACTACTGTATTCATTTGCCATTAACAAGGCATCATTTTCCCATTAAAATGACATGAAAATAACTAAACCCATTAATTCTTGCCATTAATCCTTGTTGAAATATTTTTAATGGGATTTTGCTATACCATTAAAATAGCATTATATTCATGTACAGATGCCTTTAAACTAACAAACGAAAATGTTCCCGGCAATGTTGATACTTTCATGGCCATTAAAAGTCAGTTAATTCTTGTTAAGAATTGTTTTAATGGCACATTAAATGGGGTTACTTTAATGG
The DNA here is from genome assembly GCA_964017185.1 of Rugalucina vietnamica. Lineage (NCBI taxonomy): Eukaryota > Metazoa > Mollusca > Bivalvia > Lucinida > Lucinidae > Rugalucina > Rugalucina vietnamica. The sequence continues at coordinate 9,371,201 of OZ024877.1, read as the reverse complement.
TGAGTATAATTAAAGTAATGGGCAATGCCGTCCAAGTTGATGTTCAAATTTTCATGGCCATAAAATGCTAGTTTATTCCTTTAGGGAGTTGTTTTCATGGCAAATTAAAGGGGCTTAATCCAATGGAAAAAAATTAACGACATTTAAAATAATGGCCAATTTTATGTTAAGACTTTCAGGGCCATAAAAAACTTGTTAATTCTTGTAGAAAGCTGTTTTCATGGCAAATTAAGGGGAATTAATTTAATGGTGTAAAATTTAATGACATATAAAATAACGGCCCATTTGATGTTCAACATAAAAAATTAGTTAACTCCCGTAGAAAGTTGTTTTCATGGCAAATTAAATGAAATTAATTTAATGGTAAAAATAATGATATTCAAAGTAATGACCACAAATTGGAAAACTATTTTAAAGTCCTTCAGTTAAACAGTGGAATTAACTCTGCTGTCATTAAAATAACAAACAAAACTAATCTAGCTCATGTTAAAACTATCATGGCTAACTATCATGGCTATTAAAAATCTGTTAAATCTAGAAAGGAATTAGTCACATAAAGGGGTTTTGTTCGAAGGTTATCATACTGTGTACATCCTCTTATCTCAATAACCGCACTTTACCCCCATTTTCCTATGTTTTGGGGGTAAAAAGGTACAAGTAGGCACAGATCAGGAAAAGGCGCAATCAGAAAGACTCCCACTCCAAAAAACCGAGGTGGGAAAAAACCAAACTAACAACCAGGCACTTATACCATGAAAACATTTCGTAAGCCGAATGAGCAGCTATTTTCCCAATAGATGGCCACTCAGTTACCCGTTAACTTATCTAAAAATATGAAAACATACATAAGGCGCCAACAGCACAAAACTATTTTAAACACCAAGACATAAAACAAAAAGAACCACCACAGAAGTATAGACTTGGAACGATCAGTAACACAAAGTTACTGGCGGGTTTAAATCGATTTTAAATGGCCATAACCTCACCCTCAGCTTCTGCAGTGGTTCATAACATTTAGTTAGTTCTTCGGTCCTCGTGGTGAATCTCTAACTAGTCAATGAATCATCTTGAATCATAAAGTGCGGTGTCCACTTATGCTGTAATACATGAATCATAAAGTGCGGTGTCCACTTATGCTGTAATACCTGCTGTGATTATATACAGCTTATCAGTGTTGAGCTGCCTCTCCTGGTTAATTATGCAAGGAATGGTCAGATTTAGTGTAATCTGATACCTAGAATTCCAGGTATTTTACAGTACAAACCAAACCCAAAAATAAGTTTTGTTCATTTTTCATCAAAATACAATTTAAACAAAATAATTGAAATAATCATAAAAAGTTAAGCGACATTACATTTTCAATGGTCTAAATCCGTTCTGTATTAAGGATTTTGTGTGGTCATTTGTACATGGTGATCAGAGCAGATGTTCCTTACCTGGAATTTCTTATCAGAGGCTGCTCAACTGAAATTATCCCTGCTAATTGGTTTTACTGCCTTTTGCACCATGGGTGTCTAATGACCAAAGTGGATTTTTGGAGTTAAGAGAATGTACACACTATGTAGAACTCTTGCATTTTCGAGACGAGCTGTAATTTTTTGCGTGTAAGGTTAGTGTTTGGTGCAACCAGTCCTTGAGCTTGGAAGTTTAGTTTGGGTCCTTCACAATTTTAAGCAGGTGCTTAAATGTAATTGTTCAACTAAAGGTAATAAAATGATAGTAAAATAGCGAAATAAAATTTCAAAAAGTGTCCTAGACTTTGACCTTTAGCCCTACCCAGAGACATGGACCCTGCCTGGAATGAAGGTTATAACTCTATTAGGTACCAATGGTCCAAGTATGGACAGCTTCTTATTAGTGTTTGCAGGATATGGACCCCGGGGAAGTGGGGTACTCACATACTGGGACAGTGCAGGTATGTTCCCCACTAAAGCCCCCCCCCCCCCGTCCTTTTTGACAATTTGTGCTCTTAAAGACCCCTCTTTTTCATGAAAACTACGTTTTAAAGGTCTCCACTTTTACGGAAATCCAGGTACTTCGTCGATTTCCCACTCTTAAAGACCCCTCTTTTTCAAACAAATAAGTTCTTAAAGCCCCCTCTTTTACAGAAATCCAGGTACTTTGTCAGCTTTTTTTGCCAAAAAATGTAAATTTCAGGATTAAATCTTTGTTAGTCTGATGAGCTCTGAAAGCTCCCCTATTTTCAGTACGGGGGCATATATACCAGTTTCATATATATGTACCCACTCCCGGGATATGGACATAAAAATATGAATTCGGTATATTGCATATTTGAAAAATTGGCCTAAATTTTGACCTCCAGCCCATCTTCAGCATAGACCTTGAGGTCCCATATCATGGAATAAAGCTGGCATATAGGAAACATATGGCCCAATTATCAATTATGATACTGTCTGATAAGTGGTTGTCAAGATATTGATAGTGAGAGAATAGCCTGTATACAATAAATTGTACATTTTAAAGGGTTGCCTACATGTTCCAGTCTAGTCCCATCCCCATGCACAGACCCCGGTATTCTCCGATCCCCAGGCACGGAGCTTGGTATCCGACATTATTGAATGGAAATACAGTTAGGAGTAACATTCTGAAGTAGCCTATTCTAAGTAGACCGAGTTGACATGGACCTAATTGTCTATAATCAACAATGTACTAAGAACTTACACATATTGCAGGTAACTGAAGGGTATCGCATATCTCCCCGGTTTACCCTTGTAATTTTAAGTAAAGTAGCTCTGCAATATCTGCTGGTGGCGGGACTACCTTTGATAACATGCTTCTTATTTATATGTGATTCATATGCTACTATGTGGTGGCCCATAATTGGAAATAAGTTTATTCTATTCTATTCTATTTCTTTACACAAGTATGAATTTTCTCCCTTTCTGATGCAATTTCAAAATGCAGGCGGTCAGTTTCAAAAAGATGAAAATAGATCAGAGAGCTTTGGTTATGCTCTTTGAAATGGAACATTCAAGACTTTATTAATTTTGTGGTTGATATGATCATAAAAGACTTCAGATATTGTTTTATTGTGGTTCGCTCATCTATATTTGTAAAACTTTGAAATGTCAACAAAGCTTTTGAAAAGTACTGGCTTTTTAGAAAACCAAATTTTCAGACTTTGTGAAATTTATTATTAATTTAGCTGATTTGTGTCTTTGCCACTCAATGATGCTACTGAAGAAGTGTGTTTATTATAAATAGGTATGTAAGGTAGATAATTAAATAGACCAGTAAGCTGGTTCGTTGGTTGGTTGCTTGGTTGTAGTCAAGTCCAAATTGTCCCTAATGGTCTGTCGGCGTGGTGTCTCTGTATTATTTTCTCTCTGAGTATAACTTCACACATGTTATACTTGAGGTGGTGCGCTTGTGTTCTGAATTTGATATAGCAATAAGTCCAATAATCCAGTCACTGACAGTCCAAGATGATCTTGTAAACCTGTTAAACGTAGTGGTTATGATGCCTGATTTTGAACTTGGTGATCAGGTAAATTCGCTCTCACTCAGTTCGTGCTCACTCAGTTCGTGATTATGAGATATGACAGCTGATTTGGAACCCGGCTATCCCAAAGGAGGTGGTGGTTGTTACTCTCAGATACTTTCTCTTTATATCAGTGTTGGGGGTCAAAATTTACATCAGCATGACATGTAGAACATGTATACCCCTATTAGGCTGAAACCCCACTTTTGTATGAAAAATTTGGGTTTACAGCGGTATACCTATTCTTCTTAATTTTGCTGTTAAACAAAAATTGTGGGTACTTGTTAGAACCACCTCAGTATGTACCCACAATCTATGTTTTGAGCAAAATAGGAAAATTTCAAATTTTTTTCACTAGGTAATTTCATTTTTTACAGCTATAAAAAACATTTGAAATTGCAGCAACGTGTTTTCGTAATGTTGAAATTTATTGATATTTGTGTATGATTTAAAATTACTTATTTGGTCAGGGAGCGACCATTTGATTGGTGGGGGGGGGGTATCCAAGATATTCAGGACTTTGAAAATTCTATTGTACACTTCGCATTATATGCAATAAAAAAGACATATATATATATTGGTATGCTAAAAATCGATCCCAGAAAGGGTGTGTAGTCTGTCAGCCCCGTTATTTTGGGGGTACAGAGTAGATGCTGGACCGAACGTATAAACAAACAAAATCTCGGAGTACCCCACTGGGCAAAATTCCTTATATTGATGGGGAAGTGCGTCATACCTGATATTTTTGGGTACAGGTTAGGGGGTTGAGCTTATGTACATGTATAGGCAAAATCTCCAGGCACCCCCTAGGACCCCTGGGCTGGTGATCAGGTTTCGCATACAGCTCTGGGCATTCGATTGGAAGTTTTAATATACTGCCCTTTATTTCTCTTCCTTAGTAACAGAAACCCAGAATGCATGTTCTGTGGAGAAATACCTGAATAAAGACAAAAATAGTACATGTATTATCATCTACTTTATTATCAAACACAGTGCATAAGAAATGTTGCCCAAATGCTTTTTGCGTAATGGCAATATATCACTGTTTGGCTATTATAGCTTGGTTGTGCATCAAGATAAAATGTAGTTACTTATTTTGCTATGTTTGCAGTCATTTTAATGGACATCACAATTAACATAAGGGTGCCATTAACTTATTAATGGTATTGCTAATCATTAAGTTAATGGGCTCGATTTACTGTTAAATTAATGACATACAAAAGTAAATCTTGACCATTAAATTATTAATGGTAATTACTCTTGGGTGATTAATGGGGTTTGTTTGTGGTCAAATTAATGGCATGCAAAAAACATTCTACCATCAATTTAAGGTGGCCATTAAATTCAGTGCCATTAAAAATCATTAAAAAGGCTCTTAATGTATAGCATTTTCATGGGGCCATTAAAAATATTAATGGAAATTAAATGGGAAATTAATGGTCCCTAAAACTACATTAAATTAAAAATTCAATGCATTTTAAGGCTTATGAAAATACCTTGAAAATGTGGCTCTAGAAAAGTAACTGTCCCATTAAATTGACATTAATTGTAATGGCTGATATTTAATGGATATTTCAGACTCATTAATTTGCTTTTAAAATGTGAATTTAAGTGGCTTTAATTTGCTTTTAAAATGACAGTATAAAAATTAATGGTCCCATTAAAATGCTATACATTAAGAGCTTTTTAAGAAGTTTTTAATGCTGATGGATACCATTAAATATTTTAATGGTACCTTTACTTTAAGTGGGGGGACTTATTTTAGGGCCTGAATTTAACAGATTTTAATTGTCATAAAATTAATGGAAATTTAACAATGCCTTTAACCTAATGACATTTTCATGCTGTTTTAATGACTCTTAATGTATAGCATTTTAATGAGATATTTTAATCCTCTTTTAACAAGCTTTTCATGGGGGGAATCTTTGAAAATGCTCTTAAATTTAATTGATTATTTTCATGCCTTTTTAATTGATATTTAATGGGGATGTGTGCAGTAGTGCAATGGCATTGTAGCATTTGACCATGTGACCCAAAATGTCATGTGACTGAATTACTCCAAATGGAGACATCTCATTGGTCGAAATGGAGATAGAACAGTATAGCATTACAATTTAGGTCCATTTTGGACATAGAACATAAAAGAACTGTTAATAACATAAAATCTAGGCAGAAATATCAACATCTGACTACACCAGGAGATAGAACTTTTGAATCCGATTCCAACGGTATATCACACAATATGACCAAATATGGAGATAGAACAGTATAGCACTCAGCCGATGATTTGGCAATCGCATCCGAGCGTTTGGTATAAGGTCATGTACATGTAAATGGAGTTTAAAAGCAGTTTGATTTTATTGTATTAATCTTTGAATGGTTACTTGAGCCGAGTCTAGCATTTTCAAACACAAAACGCTTTGTCCAAGTTAATAATGTTAATTGCTATGATTCATCAACAAATTTATTTTCATTCTAAATTTATATTCTTTCGTTCTTTAGACACACTGGAGCTACCATTATTTAAATTTGAACGCAAATATTTAAATGAGTTACCTCCGCTGCCATTAATTCTCTCTCTCTCTCTCTCTCTCTCTCTCTCTCTCTCTCTCTCTCTGTCTGTCTGTCTGTCTGTCTTGTTAATTGTATGATGTTTCATTTACATGTAACCATGACATTTTGTATTTTGCTTGTATGTATTGCTTGTATGTATTATGTTTTGAGGGCCCCAAGGAAGATTGGTGCTAAACCAATTGGGTTACCTTCTCTAAATAAAGTATTTACTTACTTATTTACTAGAAAAATGCATCACCTTTTCCCGAGATTATAAAACTTTTTTCATGCTCAAATCAGCTGAGCATAAAAGTTTGACTACTCATAAATGACAAAATAACCCAAATAAATTGAAAGTACAGGTTAAGATCACAAAAACCTGTAATTTATCCTGCTTATAAATGTTAAAATGCCAACATTTATGGGCAGGATAATTTTTGGTCTAAGCTGAGCTGAGCATGAAAAACGTTTTATAACCTCAGGGCCTGTTTGAATCATGATGCTGCCATTCAGTGAATGAGTGAATACCAAGCTTTGAAGCATAAACGATCCTCAACTTGCCTTTTAATCATACCATAATTGATTCTGTTTCTCGGTATTTTCCAGACTTTTCTCAGATTACGCCTTCCGATGTAAAAACCCATCCGTGGAGGGTTTCCATCGAGGAGTGGTCAAATCCATACAGCTTCTGCATGCCTGTTCGAAGACCAGTTCACTGCGGACATGCCTGTACGACAAGCAGCTATACCAACAAGTAATTAAATTGAAGGTACGTTTGAGATTTTTTAGTGTTTTTTTTTTTTTTTTTTTTATCATTGACCAAACCCCTTAAGTGCCGGTACCACTGAATCGTAAAGCCTAGGTTACATTTGCCCCGATCATCGTACGATTTTTCGGTCTGCGATTTTCTCTACGATTTTTAGACATCGTAGGAGATCGTGGGCTACGACGTATGTGTTAACAATTCATACGGGCATCGTGCGATTTTTTGATCTGCCATTTGTCGACGTTCTCATACAAAAACGCAAGGCGATCGTACGGCAGTCGTATGTCTCCGCAGATAGTACGTAGATATCGTACGAATCCCGTGCGTTGTCCGTACGGAGTCCCTATACGTTTTGATACAAAACGCAAGGAGGCCGCACGGTAGTCGTAGGGTCTCCGCAGACTGTTAGTGGATATCGTACGGAGTCCCTTGGACTTCTGACTGATGCCTTGGTTACATTTGGCCTACGATTAGCTTGCGATGATCGTACGATGCCATTTTTTGCATTTTCGTGCGGCCTCCGCAGAGTGACCTTACGATGTCCCTACGATTCTACGACTTCCTACGATCTCCGTAGCCTCTACGATCTTGTAATAGTCTGCAATATTACAAATTTTAAAATCGTAAGACCGTAGACCGTAGACACGTCGTAGGGCATTATACGGGCACCGTACGGATACCCTGCGATAATCGAGCGGTCACCGCACGATTTTTTATGATAATTTGGGAACAAAAATCGTACAGTGATCGTAGGGAGGCCGCACCGTAGGTGTTTACAATTCATACGGGCATCGTTCGATTTCTTGTTCTAGCTTTCTTCGATGTCCTGAGTCGGAACTGTTTGGAGATCGTAGGGAAATCAAAGGGTCTCCGCACACTTTAAGTTGAAATCGTACGGAGCCCGTGCGATGGCCGTGAGGAGTCCTTACGATTTCTTGCGGTCTCCCTACGATAGCCGTACGATGTTAGGTGTCCGTACGATTTTCATAAACTTGTGATATAACCGTACGGATGCCGCACGATCACCCTAAAGGTCTACGATTATCTATCATTTTAGTCCCCAAATTATCATAAAACCGTGCGGTGACCGCACGATCATCGCAGGGTTTCCGTAAGGCGCCCGTACAATGATGCTACCTACGACGTGTCTACGGGCTACGGTCTTACGATTTTTAAAATTTGTAAAAGTGCAGACTACTACAAAATCGTAGAGGCTACGGAGATCGTAGGAAGCCGTAGGAAGTCGTAGGAAGCCGTAGGAAGCCGTAGAATCGTAGGGGCATTGTAGGGTCACCCTGCGGAGACCGCACGAAAATGCAAAAAATGGCATCGTACGATCATCGCAAGTTAATCGTAGGGCAAATGTAACCTAGGCTTAAGCAATCGTACGATTGTGTAATCATTAGTTTTGTGATAAAACCGCGCAATGTAAATTATGAAAAATGTTTTCCAACGTGTTTATGCTTTCTTTATTTGCATATCGGGGCCAAAGAAATGCCCCACAAATTAATATTTAGGCAATCGTATAACAACCTTAAGCAATCTTAAGCGCAGTGGGACCGGCACTTTACCGGGACTATCACCGACGTCTCACGGATTCGGAACGAGGTGCCGAAAAGGGGCGATGGTTAGCTCGCTGATCTACATTTACATATACCACCATACATGTAAATGGATAACCGTACAACCCGTTTACAGATTTTAATACAAACGTGCATACTTATTCAAGTGATATCATTTTGAATTTTCTCTCGGTAGGTTCGACTTGTATTCGGATTTTATGTGATATTCTTACACGACTGGTTCCAAGTTTTTCCCAGAGACCAAATTTTGATACTTCAGACCGAGGACTATAGTCAGAATATGACCCAACAATTGAATAATGTCTTCAACTTTCTTGGAGCCCGTAAGTATCGGACAGACCCTTCCTACATGTATTTCAATTAACATACGCCACTTGAGGTGATACAAAAAGGTTCAAGTAGGCAAAGATCAGGAAAAGGCGCAATCAGAAAAAAAAAATCCCACTATACAAGTTTTTTTTTTTTTAATTCAGTTTTACGTCCCTTTCAAGATTATTTCAGCTCCTATGAGACGGGCCAATCAGTAGGTGGGGCGAAAACGGGAGAACCCCGAGAAAAACCATCCGACACACCCGCAAGCAGAACTTGGCTTGTCTCACATGTGGCCAGAGCGGGGCTCGAACAAGTGGTTTTTAACAAAATATAAAAGTTACATCCTTTGGAATCAGTGAAAACGTTTTAAGGAAATAGTATTGTGCAATTTCGGGTACTGAACCCTCATCAGTGACCTTTTATAGTAAACCGGTGACAATAGCCAGATAAATATACAGCAATTTCACAATTTTACGCAAGGGAAGTCTAAATCATAGACACGTGCCTAAACGGGGCCAAATAATAATAAAAACAAAGTTTAGAAGATCGCTCTAAACGTACAAACGTATCATTGTAACTTTACTGTTAAGCATATTTTGTAATTTGCCATTATATTTTTTATCAACAATTTTAATACATTCTGAATGTTCGGAACAAAGAAAATCATTGCCCTTACTTTGTGTGCAGAAAATTCTAAAATTCTAAACTGGTAACATGCATACCCCAGCTAAATCTGTCTAAAATGAAAAAGTACAAGTACGCAAAGATCAGGAAAAGATACAAGTAGGCAAAGATCAGGAAAAGGCGCAATCAGAAAAAGATTCCCACTCCAAAAACCGAGGTGGGAAAAAACCAAACTAACAATCAGGTACTTATACCATGAAACATATCGTAAGCCGAATGAGCAGCTATTTTCCCAATAGGTGGCCACTCAGTTACCTTAACTTAACTAAAAATATGAAAACATACATAAGGCGCCAACAACACAAAAAATTTATACACCAAGACATAAAACAAAAAGAACCACCACAGAAGTATCGACTTGGAACGATCAGTAACACAAAGTTACTGGCGGGCTTAAACCGGTTTTACATGGCCATAACCTCACCCTCAGCTTCTGCGGTGGTTCATAACATTTAGTTAGTTATTTGGTCCTCGTAGTGAATCTCTAACTAGTCAATGAATCATCAAGAACAAACAAATAAATCATGATAAACATCCTGATGAATCAAAAACCAGGACTCACAGACTGAGTAAGCTGCCCGACGATGGAGATCCCTGGGCGCCGAATAACCTACTAACTCCGGAGCAAAAGAAAAACACCAGTTGGACCCCGGTGGGCCAAGCAACAGACAAGAAGCTCCGGCCCCAACCAACTAAAATGAATAGCTTTATGTCGGGGCCATCATAGAGTCTGACGCCCGACCCACCGGCGTGCAATTAAAGAAGGCAGCATAGTTATCAACCATGATTGGGTTAAAAACTAAGCATGCAGACTGTCGCATAACATTTAAGTTATAACCTATACGTCTGTAACGTGTTATGATTTTTCTGAACTGAAAAGAAAAATCATTAATTCCTTTAAGTTTCTTAAATTTGTAAACCAAGTCACCATAAAATTCAGGTTCCGAAAGACCCTCATTTAAAAGCGTCTTTAACCCAACATTATATTTGGAAATCAATTCATAGTGTCTACGATAAAATTTAGAAAATGTTTTTCGAAGTTTATGATACCGATAGCCCTGTTGGAGAAGTTTTGCTGTTAAACATTTATTTCGAGCGTTGAAGTCTGTAACATGATTGCAGACTCTAGCAAACCTAATAAGTTGCGAAATGTATACACCATAAGAAGCACGACGAGGAACGTCACCATCCAAAAAAGGAAAATTTACTATATCAAAATCAAAGTCATCAGAAAAGATTACCACTCCAAAAACCGAGGTTAGAAAAACCCAAACTAACAATCAGGTACTTATACCATGAAAACATATCGTAAGCCGAATGAGTAGCTATTTTTCCAATAGGTGGCCACTCAGTTACCTTAACTAAAATATGAAAACATACATAAGGCGCCAACAGCACAGAAATTTTAAACACCAAGACATAAAACAAAAAGATCCACAACAGACGTATCGCCTTGGAACGATCAGTAAAACAAAGTACTGGCGGAAAATCTACTGTGTACAAACCATAATGCTTATTGTTTTGAACTTTTTTCTTTACTACAGAAGAATGTGCACTAAACGTATAAAAAACCTTTGGCAAAGTTCAAGCAAAACTTATCACATATGATGAAGCTGTAATAAGCCCTGGATTCCACTTTTGTGTTGTTTTTGTAAGTTTATGGGTTCCCTTATATATTGTCTTGGCACGATGTCCATCCTAGCCCACAATTTTATTCAGACATGTCACACAGACAAATCTAAATATAAGAAAATAAATATTTCTCTGCTCTGTGTGGTTGTTAATTGTTTTACCTGTTGAATCTTCAAACTCAATGTGCTTAACACAATACCAAAAGTACATTTTAGTACGAATAGAATGCACAGACACATTACGAAAACTTGCAAATGCAATATATACAGAGATTTTTATAGCTGAAAAAAAAAAAAGAAATTTTCAGTAGAAAAACTAATATATTTCATATTTTTCTCGACATATAATTACAAGCACCCACAAGCTATGTTTTGGATCAAAAATAAGAAAGATAGGTATACCCCTGCAAACCCCAGTTTTTCTATATAAAAGTGGGGTTTAAAGGGGTACACATCAGGAAAACATGTCCATGTAATGTATACCCTCTTGAACCCCACTTTTATATAGCAAAACTGGGGTATGCAGGGGTATACCTATTTTTCTTATTTTTGTTCCAAAACATAGATTGTGGGTACTCGTTAGAACCGCCTCGGCGTGTATCCACAATCCATGTTTTGAGCAAAAATAAGAAAAATATTAAATTTTTTCAGAGGAAATTTTTCAATTTTCGAAGCTCAAAAAATCTGTTTATATAACATGGGCGAGTTTTCATAATGACATTTCACGCACGTTTTCCTGATGATTTGACATCCTTTTCAGGGCCATTTTCAAGGGAGAATATATCGGCACTATCTAACAAGCGAGGGAACAAAAATGTTACAGTACGGAAGAAAAAAATGGGCAATATGTACAACAAAACCCGTCGGATTCTACAAGCACTATACTCTAGTTTTAACAGCCAGTTAGCAACTTTATTGAATGATAGTAAATACATGTGGAAATACTAAAACTATGAATTTCACCTCACAGGAAAAAAAAAACCTTTCTTTTCCCATTTCCGGCGATATTTAAAAAAAAAACGTCAATGCGATTCAAAGTAAGAACAAATGGAAATGGCACTGACACAATGAAACTTAAATCCCAACTCAGACACCAAGCGCAGGTGCGATGAATATAGGGGAATAAATATGGCTTACTATAAGTGGATTGTTGGATTGATTCTATTAACCTTGAACATCATACATTTACGTGCTTGAAGTTGAGGGCAACATGTGTTTTCTCAAATTCATATGTTTGTCTGAATAGTTCCTTTAATACAACTCGGCTATACTGACCAACTGTCTATTCACCATCTTCAAGAAACTGCATTTTTCAAAATCTCACCTTGAAAGACCTGAAGCAAAATATTACCATGTCATCATTTTGCATTCAAAAAGTCTTGAAAACACAACATTTTTGAAAATCGGTTAACAAATAAAACTTTTATGACAGAAAATAATTTTGAATAGGGTTTTTTTCCATTGTAAAAAACACCAGCAAGGGAAGTAACTATTTTGCCGAGAAAAAAACTTAATTGGTTATTTTTTTAATTTAAAATGTACTAAACCAAAAACAAAATTGTATTGCATGCATAGCTGAGCACCAAACTCTTAAAAATTTTCCACAGATTGGCTTGATTCTCAAGTTTTAGGTGTTTGGATAACCTACCTGGATTATTTACATATACAGTAGTTCCCTATTCCTATAGATGCTTCGTATAAAATTTGGCTTTGATTGGCCGAGCGGTTTTAGAGGAGACTATCTTTGAAATTGTGGACGGACGGACGAGCTGACGACGGACGGACGGACGCCGGATCATGGCCATCCTATAAGCTCACCTTGTGAGCCTAATGGCTCAGGTGAGCTAAAATCTGAAACGGTGGTATCGGGACGATCGGCGTTTTCTTATTTTATGCAATCCTTGCACGTTCGAGCATGTTTCTTTGACAAAATTAAATACACATGACTACCACTTCTCCGTCAGTGTATGTGGTAAAATCGATTCGATCGTAACATGGTGAATAATTAGATGACGCAAAAACTTAAACGCACCTTTTTGCGAATTCTGCTCTCTTCTATCACGACAACCATTGTCGACATGAGGACGTTTTTTGACATAACACGGAGCGAGTCGTCGTGAATGCTTTTCTGGCCATCCCGAAATCATCCATACTAAATACATTTCACTTGTGTATTGCCGTTTGCTTCATTTCCTTGTCACCGTATGCGTTTTTATTCTGTTTCAGATGCATAATTTACAGGAAAAAAATAGGCGGGCCCCGCCCGGGCCTAAATAAATAGATGGGCTGCTTGTGCCTCCAGGCAAAGCTTATACACTACTGACTGACCATCAGATTATTGGTTAACTGCTCTGGTCAAGTCAAATCATCCATACATATAAGCCTTATTGGCTTATTGGGTTTAGTTGGATGGTTATATTTGAATATTTGCTGAATGTAATGACATCCTCATTTTTTGTAAAAGTCCCATAAAATGGAGGCAACGTCCCGACATGACCATAGCTGTTGACTGGGACAATTTATCTGGGACGATTAAGCATCAATTCAAACAAACAAAAGAAAAAAAAGTATGCAATCATGAAAACTATGTCACCCAACGTTCAAAACTCACAATATGAGAGGTCATAAAAGCAAGTTTCATATCTCCTTAGTAACAATTGGAACATTTCCATAGTCTTAATCCAATTTATGGACCCTAGTATGTGTACCTCATTTCATGATAAAATGAAAGTTTTATTTAGTTATAATAGTGTCTGCATTTGTCGAATGTTGTTATTTTGCTATTAAAATAAACATTTCCGTAAACGGCCAAAATGAAATAGGGCCAGTTTTGATAAGTAGGTAGGAGTACAGAAAAGAGCAATTTTTATGGTCGGCCTAATGAGTCATAGCTTAAACATGTAACAAAATGTTAGTTTTCTTGTTATATTCACTATGCTTTCAACAACAAATATCAACAACAAAACCTAATGTAGACACATTTACGAGCGTATACTAACAAATATCGCACTTGAAGTACTAGTAATAAAAAACCAAAACGTCATCTACAATCACAAACATCATCCCATGAAATGTACAGAGATCTTTTAAACTAAAATTAAAAATGACATTGAAAAAGATGATATTTTTAGAACTTTTGCTCAAAACATTGATTGTGGGCACACGTTAGAACCAACTCGCCGAGGCGGTTATAACGGGTACCCGAAATCTATAAAAAAAAAAAAAAAAAAAAAAAAAAAAAAAAAAAAAAAGAAAAGAAGAAAACAGCTGACCCCATCATACCTTAATTTTACTATATACATGAAAAAGTGGGGTTCAATACATGGACATGTTTGCGTTATATTAATTACGCAAGCTAAATTAAAACTGACAACGAAGATATCAACATACAGTTTCAGTCCTTTGTCCACCGAGAGCACGTATAAGTATTTGCCAAAAGTAAGTTCTTTCAACATCGTTATCCGGATACTGTGAGTAACTTTCTGATTCAAAGCATTCCCTCATTTCCGGAGAAGCAAGCATCAAGTCAATAGGTTGATACATAACAGTATATATTACATTCTCCCCTTCTCTAGAATAAATGCGTTCCATTCTAGCCATGTTAAACTCGTAGATGCACCACTTACTCTCGAGAAAGGACGGTGATAATACCACCAATGTTATCCTACTGTTTCTAATAGCCTGAACGATATTTCCTGCTATATCATGCCCAGGGAGGAAGTCTTTCTGATGTAGACACAGTGACAACCCAGCATCTTTAAGCCGATTAAACATTTCGCCTGTTACGAATTGGTAATCATCTGTGGCGTAAGATATAAACACGTCATACTCATATGTGAAATCATTGTCTGTATTTCTCACAGATACATAACCACGATACTTTGTTTTTGTCATGTAGTAGAGGTAACGGAGCCGCCAACGGTATCGGTATATGATTCCGCCAATTATGACAGAAATCATAGACATAATAAACATTGAAGCAAATATGATTAATCCAGCGTAGTTTTGACATCCTTTCTGTACTTCAATAAAAGAGATTTTCAGGTTTTGATACGAAACAGGGCCATGGTCACTGGTGTAAAATTTGTACGTTTCTATGTTGTAAAAATAAGAAGGATGTTGTATCATCCACGATAGAAACTGCAAGTTTTTGCACCTATCAGCGTCTAGCGTGTTTTCGGATAAATCAATACTTAAGTTTTTGCCAGATGTTTTAGCGGCCTTTTCCATTTGTTTTAGTAATTTCAATGGTAAAGCTGTAATTTTGTTTTGACGAAGAGAAAGGGTTGTTAAGTTAACCATGTGTTCAAAGTCAAATTCTACCGATTCCAACATATTGTAAGACAAGTCGAGATGCTCCAGAGAACGTAGGTGAATAAATGCTTTTTCTGGTAGTTCAGTAATCCAGCATGCAGAAATATGCAGGACTCTCAGGCCATCCACCCTCGAGAAAATCAAACCATCAACGTCATGTTCTAGTACCCGCCCAATTTTGTTATAGCTTGCATCAAACGTCTCCAGATTTGGAAAGTTTCTGAAGAAATATTCTGTTATGTTGGAACAGAAGTTGTGTGAAAGGTTTAAAAGTTTCATATCATGAAAAATTACAAGCGGGTCATTCCACTTATAAATTACATTATACGAAAAGTCAGCTGATTCAATACTATTTCTCAAAGGTAAAGGTGATGTATAAAATGAAGGCTCATAGCGTATATTCGAGTGACTGAAGCCAATATGCTTAAGGTTGTATGGAAAATGAAAATCATATGATTTTAATGGTTTATGTTTACCTGACCAACAGTCTGGCCTATGAGACGGTCCCAACTGACAACCTTTAGATGAGTCTAATTCATTGTCTGTGATAGACAGTTCGTCATTAAAACTTTTCAATATATGGGCATTATATTGTTTGCCTAATTCCAGTCGTTTCAAGTTTGTTAAGCAGCCAGCCTGATGTGCGTAAGGACCAAGCGCTAGTTGATTATCTTCCATAAAGAACTCTTCAAGAGTTGACGGCATCAGGCGCAGAGCATCTAGTTCAATGAAGGCCATTCGATTACTGTTTATATACAATGTCCTCAGCGTTGTGTTTTGTAGATACCATACATCACAACGATTTAGCTGCGTCGTGAGGCCGAACGTTTTGTAAACTTTGGAATAATCAAGAGTCTCTATTGATGTGCTGTCTCGGAGGCCATATGAAATATCCCTCAATGAAGGAAAGCCAAGTCCCATGTTGTTTGATAGATTCAAAAATTTTAACGCCTTCAAAGGTTCAAAGGTACCTGCTCCAACATGTGTTAAGTTACAATATGACATATCTAGACTTTCTATGTAAGGAACATTCTTAAATGTTTCGTTCGAGGTACTGAAAATTGGTGATCCGGATAAATTGATCTTTGATAATTTTGTATAATTTCTAAAGTTAATTCCAAAACGCCCATTCGACCATCCATCCAGGTATAAACGTTTTAGACTACCCAATGATTCACGTGCCACATTCGATAGATAACATGCTATGCCGGGATTTCCTCTTTTCAAATTCTTTTGAATACGAAGTTCCTCCAATCGATAAACGTATTTGAAAAGTTCTGGATCATATAGTTCACCATCTATAATGAGACTGTTGTTATACATGTTAAGACGTTTAAGAGCATTTAAACCAATAAATGCGTCTTTTGTTAATTCCGTGAGGTTATTTGAGTCCAGATGCAGCTCCTCTAATTCCGCACATTTATCGAAACAAGCTTTTGGAATGGTAGAAAGATTGTTACCGCCAATATCTAGACTCTGAACATGTTCGATTTTATCACATATTGCACATACAATACCAATTCCCAGTCGCATTCCACGACAGTCGATACCGACCTTTGAATAGCTGAGCGGTCTGCATTGGCATGGTTTGATTTTTGCACATGACGTTTCGTTTGTACCCGCCCATATTTCAATGTGCAACGCCAATAGGCAGAAAAACTTCAAAATCTGCATTTCTGATATTCAAGTGGAATAAGGCACTAGATATACATTGTATATTCTTTAATATTTAAAGACCATCACGCGATGTTAATAGAACAGTTTAAATATTTCACATTGACTCTCCTCACATAATTATACTCCATATGTTTAGGAATGAGCACCGTTAATTGTGTTAAACCTGAAAAATATATGAGCTATGTCATGAAAATGACAATAATGTTGTTTCCGAACAGGTCTGGCACAAAACGAGCTGTACAAGCACAGAAGAAGGCGAGAAGCTGGAAAGTTTAGATTTAGAAAGAAGCGGAATTGTACTATCCGTGTAGCGAAAACAAATGCGCTGATCAGCTTCGCAGTTACTGCGAAGCTGATCTGTGCCTTTTTTTCGCAAATGCAAAATTTTGTTTTTTGTTTCCTGACTTGCTCATATAATTTCCTTTTCCTTTCAGCATGTTTCAGTGTGCATGACAAAAGAGTAGGAAGCAAAATCATGATAATACAATTTGAGTATCAAAGGCAAAGTTTCATGTTTAAAAGAATCGTTGATTTAAAAGTCACAAAGGAAATATACGGGGGTATAAAAACAAATGAGAAACCCAAGCATCAAGAATGCGGCGTTCCATCTGGGGCTTTCCTGTTTGCTAAAATGACTTTTTTTTGAAAAACTGAATAAAATTCGACCATCACTCATAATTTTCCTAAAATGAATGTGGACGCCTCCAAATGAAAGAAATGGGTAATTTCATTCGTCCTTATTGTGTGAAGTAGGTATACATGTTCGTTGATTACATTGATGTACCACTTCGTCTGTTTATTGGTCCAGTAGGGCTTATCTGATAGTTCTCTTTTACTCCTTTTCGTCAGTAATGTTGCTAGACGTCTAAATGACCTTCTAGATTTTAAATACAATAAGTATTCAATGCTCCATAATCTTCCCGGTACGAAATGTACACCACATACAAAAATGTGAACAAAGCAAAGTCAGTTGAATAGGAAGGAAGATAAGTGAGGGCCATTTCTTTCTCTAGTCTTGTTAATTTTCCTGTTTACTATACTTAAATCGTCCGGTAAAAGGTGGTGAGACAAAATCGTGTCTCCCTTACTTGTTTTAGTATATTCTAAAAGCCATTATCACATACTTAGACATATATTTCCAGCGATAACCCCAAGTTTGCATATGTGATAATGTGTTTCCCGCCCTCAGGTTATCAGCACGACGGGCGGATAACCGGAAATCTTGCATTTTGAATGCAGAGAGGTTATCATGCCCGCATGTGACGTTGTCGCGCGACGGAATATTTGACGTCAAGCGAAATGACGTTACGTCATTTAAACGGCGCCATTTTCTTTTTCTACAGAGAAATCGACGATTTTTTCATAAAATTCTTTGAATAGAAAATTTTTAAGATGTGATAAACAGATTATAACATGGGCATTTTGGTCATCGCCCTTAGTATCAACCCTCGACCATTATCAGCCCTCGAGCTAAAGCTCTCGGGCTTGATAATGGAGTCTCGGGTTGATACTGCGGGCGATAACCAAAATGCCCATGCGATAATGTCTAATTATAGATCAGGTATACGATGGGCTTCACGATTTGATTAAAACATTACGAAAACACGCCTATGCAATATGGTTGTAAAAATCAAAACTTTCACTGGAAAAAATTTGATATTTTTCTCGTTAGGCGGTTCTAACGAGTACCCACAATCTATGTTTTGGAGCAAAAATAAGAAAAATAGGTATACCCCTACATACCCCAGTTTTACTATATAAAGTGGTGTTTAAGGGGGTATTCATCGCACGGGCATGTTTTCCTGATGAATTTACCTTCAATCGTATCTACGTATTTTGATAAAGTAAAAAACAACAGTTTCATACAAAAGCATTGTAGCAAATCGGATAAAGTGATGAAAATCAGTTTACTGTAGATTATCACTTTATTAATGTTGTTACTAATTAGTATTGATAGCATTTATGTCTTGTAATTACGTTACGCTTCATGTTGGATTTCATATTAACTAGCCTTTGTGTAGACAGAAATAGTAAAAGTGTACAAATAAACACACTGAAACGTCTTACTAGTTTTTTATATGTCAGATACAATAAGCTATTTAGTCGGATATTTCACAAGTGAAAACATATCTTAAATCATCGTTTTCTTTATTTGTTGAAGTATAGCTCGCACTTGTTGTTAGTCAATCAATGGGACATATACAGTTAGGATAAAAATTTGTGGGTTCGAATGTGTGACCTAGAGGAGCAGTAGCTCCTTTCTGATCGCGGAAGACCGTCATGAATCAACCCTAGTTCTTTGCCTCATACCATGATATTGAGAGTTTTGAAGAGATCTCTACTAGCAAAACACCTTGTATGACCAGGGAACTGTTATACCTGAAATTCGTATTTAATTATAGCGGAAATTAGCACCTTTAGCAGCATGCTGTGTGCTCCATACACTTCAATGCGAAAAGACCAACAGTCGAGAGCCATTATCACCTAATTGTTATCGCCTTTGATCCCTATCTCCTGCACCGCGGTAGCTTCTTAAGAATTCCAGAACTTCGCCTGAATTTTATTACCGGAAATAAGAGTGCCGTATGCGCAAGTGTCACCACAGGGTGACACCTGTCTTCATGTATGCGCACTCAATGAAATTTAATTACGATTAAGTGTCTGAACCATAATTAAGATAATTGATTGATTGATTCTTTTATTTCCTCCTCGAGGGAGAGCATAATAAAACATATATGACATTACAGACATGAAACATATGAATGTAAATACGTAATCAAAAGAATTGTCAATGTGTCAAATAAGCCCAAGAGCAAAAATTAAATCATATGATACAAAAGATATGTACAAAGATGGTAGATTTGTAAAGCATATGTACATGAAATGCGTCTCGACTGTTGGTGTAATTTATACCCAACAACGTAACAACAAACCTGCACGTTCATATGTAAACTTATATGTATATGAAGCACTTTCATTATGACTATCTTGCGACCCCAATTTCAACGGTCCCTGGAGCGACAAGAAGCCAGTCCTGAATCACCTCTAGCCAGAGAGGATGCAGGCCAACAGTCCAGCCGCTCAAAGGATCACCTAAAAGCAACACGCTACGCAACGTGTATATCATAGGCAGCACTCTCCTGTTCCTTACCGAAACGAAAGTATAAGGTGTAAGGAAAATGAACGTTACTAATACACCAAGCACAGAATGTTGCTCATGTACTCTGGGGGCGCAATAATACGACGCAAACAGCGCCGATGCCTCTGTTACAAGACTACTGTAGAATATTATTCTGTAATTACACCATTAAAGAGATTTGATAAAGGCAACTGCGAGCTACTGTAGTATTCCAGAACCCCGTTTATATGGAAGCCTCAAACTGTTACCAAGTGTATGTAACAAAATAATGATCTGGGTGAAACAGTCTTTACGCGTCGAGTCAGAAAGAGCAAATGACGGCAAAGAAGCGAGCATCTCGATACACTGTTCTCTAGGCGTAAGTTCAATAAAGCGTTCATAATTAAATCGTCCTAGATACATGTAAAGAGTGTTCCACACCGGCGTCAAGTTGGATGAAAATTTCATCCGGTGAAAATTTCATCTAGCAGAAGAAAAAAAAAGTTGGATGAAAATTTCATCTGGACCTGCCCAGTAAAAGTGGTTCATGTCAAAACAAATCCTGCTCCCGTAATAGCTCTTATTTAGGCACGCAGCTTATACTGCAATATAGATACATGTTGTATGAAGGTTTGTGGTAAGCCTCAGTAGTCTGGGCGACAAAAGTCAGAGGGGGGGGGGGTCAAAATGTTTCTTTCAATATTTCTCGAGATTCTGTTCCGAAACCAGCTCTTGTGCCAGCATGCCGCTTATACTGCGATATAGATAAATGTTCAATAGAGGTTTGTGGCAAATTTCATCAGGATTGAAAGAGGATCCGAAGGGTAGTCAGGTCGCCAAAAGTCAGAGGGGGGTGTCTAAAATGCGGTTTTTGATATTCCTCGGTCTCCTGCTCCCAAACCAGCTCTTGTGCCAGCAAGCCGCTTATGCTTGAATATAGGTATATGTTCTATGAAGTTTTGTTGCAAGTCTCATCAGAATTGAAAGAGGATGAGATGGATAGACAGGGCGCCAAATATCAGAGGGGTGTCCATAATGCTGTTTTCAACATTTCTTGATCTCCAGCCCCCAAACCAGCTCTTGTGCCACCAAGCCGCATATACTGCGATATAAGCGTATGTTCTAAGAAGGCCTTAAACAAGTCTCCTAAGGATTGGAAAATGATGAGAATAATCGCCAGGGCGCCAAAAGTCAGTAGATTGTCCAAAGTGCTGTTTTAAACATTTCTCGATCTCTAGACCCCAAATCAGCTCTTGTGCCACTAAACCGCTTATACCACCATATAGGTAGATGTTGTATGAAGGGACGAGGCAAGTCTTATTATGATTGAAAGAGGATGAGAAGGGTAGGCAGGGTGCCAAATATCAGAGGGGTATCCAAATAATGATTTCAAAAAAATTCACTAACTTCAGCCCCCAAGCCAGCTCTTTTGCCAGCATTCGGCTTATACTGTGAACGTGTTGTACAAGATTTTTGTTTGTTTTCGAGTTTAAAATCTTAATTATTGATTTTCTATTTAAAGCAATAAAATTTTGTAAGACATTTTTTGAGCGTGTCCCCATAGAAACGTGCTGGCCATCCACGATTTTTAGAATAAGGCAAACCAAACCATCCGGACATTATGGTTTGTGTCTATGGTTCTTTAAATGATGATATATGAATGTGTGTGGCAAGTTTCATCAGGATTGAAAGAGGATGAGGAGGGTAGCCAGGCCCCCCAACGGCTCTAGGGTCATATTTTCCTGTACAGAATTGGCTATTTTCGACACTTCTAGGTCTACTGCTCCGAAACTAGCTCTTGTGCCAGGAAGCCGCTAGTACTGTGATAAATGTATATGTTATATAAAAGTATGTGGCAAGTCTCATCAGGATTGAAAGAGGATGAGATGGGTAGCCAGGGCCCCCAATATCATGGGGGGGTCAAAAAATTCCATTTTCGATAGTTTTCGGTCTCCTGCTCCCAAACTAGCTCTTGTGCCAGGAAGCCGCTAGTACTACGACATAGATGTATAGTATATACAAGTATGTGGCAAGTCTCATCAGGATTGAAAGAGGATGAGATGGGTAGCCAGGGCCCCCAATGTCATGGTGGGTCTCAAAAATTCCATTTTCGAGAGTTTTCGGTTTCCTGCTCCCAAACTAGCTCTTGTGCCAGGAAGCCGCTAGTACTACGACATAGATGTATAGTATATACAAGTATGTGGCAAGTCTCATCAGGATTGAAAGAGGATGAGATGGGTAGCCAGACCCCCCACTATGTCAGAGGAGGGTGCAAAAAAATTATTATCGATCTTTCTCGGTCTCTTGCTCCCAAACTAGCTCTTGTGCCAGGAAGCCGCTTATATTGCAATAAAGGTATATGACATATGAATGTATGTGGCAAGTCTCATCCGGATTGAAAGAGGATAAGGAGGGTAGCCAGGCCCCCCAACGGCTCTAGGGTCATATTTTCCTGTACAGAATTGGCTATTTTCGACACTTCTAGGTCTACTGCTCCGAAACTAGCTCTTGTGCCAGGAAGCCGCTAGTACTGTGATAAATGTATATGTTATATAAAAGTATGTGGCAAGTCTCATCAGGATTGAAAGAGGATGAGATGGGTAGCCAGGGCCACCAATATCATGGGGGGTGTCAAAAAATTCCATTTTCGATAGTTTTCGGTCTCCTGCTCCCAAACTAGCTCTTGTGCCAGGAAGCCGCTAGTACTACGACATAGATGTATAGTATATACAAGTATGTGGCAAGTCTCATCAGGATTGAAAGAGGATGAGATGGGTAGCCAGGGCCCCCAATGTCATGGGGGGTCTCAAAAATTCCATTTCTGATGAGACTTGCCACATACATTCATATATCATATACCTTTATTGCAATATCAGCGGCTTCCTGGCACAAGAGCTAGTTTGGGAGCAAGAGACCGAGAAAGATCGAAAATATTTTTTTTGCACCCCCCTCTGACATAGTGGGGGGTCTGGCTACCCATCTCATCCTCTTTCAATCCTGATGAGACTTGCCACATACTTGTATATACTATACATCTATGTCGTAGTACTAGCGGCTTCCTGGCACAAGAGCTAGTTTGGGAGCAGGAAACCGAAAACTCTCGAAAATGGAATTTTTGAGAGCCCCCATGACATTGGGGGCCCTGGCTACCCATCTCATCCTCTTTCAATCCTGATAAGACTTGCCACATACTTGTACATACTATACATCTATGTCGTAGTACTAGCGGCTTCCTGGCACATGAGCTAGTTTGGGAGCAGGAGACCGAAAACTATCGAAAATGGAATTTTTTGACACCCCCCATGATATTGGCGACCCTGGCTACCCATCTCATCCTCTTTCAATCCTGATGAGACTTGCCACATACTTTTATATAACATATACATTTATCACAGTACTAGCGGCTTCCTGGCACAAGAGCTAGTTTCGGAGCAGTAGACCTAGAAGTGTCGAAAATAGCCAATTCTGTACAGGAAAATATGACCCTAGAGCCGTTGGGGGGCCTGGCTACCCTCCTCATCCTCTTTCAATCCTAATGAGACTTGCCACATACATTCATGTATCATATACCTTTATTGCAGTATAAGCGGCTTCCTGGCACAAGAGCTAGTTTGGGAGCAAGAGACCGAGAAAGATCGAAAATAATTTTTTGCACCCCCCTCTGACATAGTTGGGGGTCTGGCTACCCATCTCATCCTCTTTCAATCCTGATGAGACTTGCCACATACTTGTATATACTATACATCTATGTCGTAGTACTAGCGGCTTCTTGGCACAAGAGCTAGTTTGGGAGCAGGAAACCGAAAACTCTCGAAAATGGAATTTTTGACCCCCCCCCCATGACATTGGGGGCCCTGGCTACCTATCTCATCCTCTTTCAATCCTGATGAGACTTGCCACATACTTAAATATACTATACATCTATTTCGTAGTACTAACGGCTTCCTGGCACAAGGGCTAGTTTGGGAGCAGGAGACCGAAAACTATCGAAAATGAAATTTTTTGACAGCCCCCATGACATTGGGGGCCCTGGCTACCCATCTCATCCTCTTTCAATCCTAATGAGACTTGCAACATACTTTATATAACATATACATTTATCACAGTAGTAGCGGCTTCCTGGCACAAGAGCTAGTTTCGGAGCAGTAGACCTAGAAGTGTTGAAAATAGCCAATTCTTTACAGGAAAATATGACCCTAGAGCCGTTGGGGGGCCTGGCTACCCTCCTCATCCTCTTTCAATCCTAATGAGACTTGACACATACATTCATATATCATATACCTTTATTGCAGTATAAGCGGCTTTCTGGCACAAGAGCTAGTTTGGGAGCAAGATACCGAGAAATATCGAAAATAATTTTTTTGCACCCCCCTCTGACATAGTGGGAGGTCTGGCTACCCATCTCATCCTCTTTCAATCCTGATGAGACTTGCCACATACTTGTATATACTATACATCTATGTCGAAGTACTAGCGGCTTCCTGGCACAAGAGCTAGTTTGGGAGCAGGAAACCGAAAACTCTCGAAAATGGAATTTTTGACACCCCCCATGGCATTGGGGGCCCTGGCTACCCATCTCATCCTCTTTCAATCCTGATGAGACTTGCCACATACTTGTATATACTATACATCTATGTCGTAGTACTAGCGGCTTCCTGGCACAAGAGCTAGTTTGGGAGCAGGAAACCGAAAACTATCGAAAATGGAATTTTTTGACACCCCCCCATGACATTGGGGGCCCTGGCTACCCATCTCATCCTCTTTCAATCCTGATGAGACTTGCCACATACTTGTATATACTATACATCTATGTCGTAGTACTAGCGGCTTCCTGGCACAAGAGTTAGTTTGGGAGCAGGAGACCGAAAACTATCGAAAATGGAATTTTTTGACTACCCCATGACATTGGGGGCCCTGGCTACCCATCTCATCCTCTTTCAATCCTGATGAGACTTGCCACATACTTTTTTATAACATATACATTTATCACAGTACTAGCGGCTTCCTGGCACAAGAGCTAGTTTCGGAGCAGTAGACCTAGAAGTATCGAAAATAGCCAATTCTGTACAGGAAAATATGACCCTAGAGCCGTTGGGGGGCCTGGCTACCCTCCTCATCCTCTTTCAATCCTAATGAGACTTGCCACATACATTTGTATATCATCATTTAAAGAACCATAGACACAAACCATAATGTCCAGATGGTTTGGTTTGCCTTATTCTAAAAATCGTGGATGGCCAGCACGTTTCTACGGGGACACGCTCAAGAAATGTCATACAAATTTTATTGCTTTAAATAGAAAATCAATAATTAAGATTTTAAACTCGAAAACAAACAAAAATCTTGTACAACACGTTCACAGTATAAGCCGAATGCTGGCAAAAGAGCTGGCTTGGGGGCTGAAGTTAGTGAAATTTTGAAATCATTATTTGGATACCCCTCTGATATATGGCACCCTGCCTACCCTTTTCATCCTCTTTCAATCATAATAAGACTTGCCACGTCCCTTCATACAACATCTACCTATATGGTGGTAAAAGCGGTTTAGTGGCACAAGAGCTGGTTTGGGGGCTAGAGATCGAGAAATGTTTAAAACAGCACTTTGGACACTCTACTGACTTTTGGCGCCCTGGCTATTATTCTCATCCTTTTCCAATCCTTAGGAGACTTGTTTAAGGCCTTCTTAGAACATACGCTTATATCGCAGTATATGCGGCTTGGTGGCACAAGAGCTGGTTTGGGGGCTGGAGATCGAGAAATGTTGAAAACAGCATTATGGACACCCCTCTGATATTTGGCGCCCTGTCTATCCATCTCATCCTCTTTCAATCCTGATGAGACTTGCAACAAAAATTTATAGAACATATACCTATATTCAAGCATAAGCGGCTTGCTGGCACAAGAGCTGGTTTGGGAGCAGGAGACCGAGGAATATCAAAAACCGCATTTTAGACACCCCCCTCTGACTTTTGGCGACCTGACTACCCTTCGGATCCTCTTTCAATCCTGATGAAATTTGCCACAAACCTCTATAGAACATTTATCTATATCGCAGTATAAGCGGCTTGCTGGCACAAGAGCTGGTTTCGGAACAGAATCTCGAGAAATATTGAAAGAAACATTTTGCCCCCCCCCCCTCTGACTTTTGTCGCCCAGACTACTGAGGCTTACCACAAACCTTCATACAACATGTATCTATATTGCAGTATAAGCTGCTTGCCTAAATAAGAGCTAGTACGGGAGCAGGATTTGTTTTGACATGAACCACTTTTCCTGGGCAGGTCCCGATGAAATTTTCATCCAACTTTTTTTTTCTTCTGCTAGATGAAATTTTCACCGGATGAAATTTTCATCCAACTTGACACCGGTGTGTTCCACAGTCTTGACCGGACTGAGCAGTTATTTCGACAGTACATGATAAGATTTGCGACAAATTTTCATTTAATACTTACGTAGGACAAACTTTGCAATTTAATCTAATGAACCTCGCATTTATGCCGGGAAGTGCCGTATTGCTGTTTTATCACATTTTAAAACATGGTTCTGTGGATTTTTGTGTCTTTATCTGTTGAATACTATATTTACCACATAGACCTATCGCTGTTTTGGATTTCATTATGACGCATCCCGTACAATGTCTAATACATGAAAAAATAATATAAGACGAATATATACAGTGATGTAGATAATTATTTTCACAATGCGTACTGTATGCATCAAAATAAATGCACACTGCGTACCGACAATACAACTGTGTACACGTTTTCTGAGGATTCTTATTCTAACCACTCATTTAGAATCAATTAAACTTATAGATACATGTATGTGTACACGTATGGATAAGACAATTTCTTCAAGTAATGAAAACTCAAGTAAGTTGGCTACCAATCCTGTAATTACATGTTATTCTAATATTTAGGCGTGTCAAACCATACTTTCGTCCCCAGCATAGATAATAAGAGAGAAAAAAAATAGGAAAACATGATAAACTGGGCTGGCTGTAGAACATGGAATACATCACGTTTAAATTAAAAACAATGACTGGAAATCGATGCAAAATGCCTATTCCATAAACAAAAGTGACACACTAAACTTCGTGAATAAATCTTTGGTAAACGGTTTGGCTGGCCAAGGAACTGAACGGAGAGCGCTTGAAGATACTTTCTATATTGCATGATATGTTAATATGGAACGAGCAAAAGCTACCTTAATAACTACTTTTCCATTGTTGACAGAGCAGCCAGACAAACCTAGTTGAAGAATTGTCATTTTGTGGCAGTTTTATAGAATTTTTTTTTATCTGAGTACGCATAAAACCGAAAAATGTTTGCGTACCGCTGATTTTTACTGCGTACATGGTACGCACAGGTCCGAATTTTATATGCGTACAGAACGAAAAATCGTGCGTACATACGCAGTACGCATCGCTATCTATTTTGCTGATATATATATATTAATCGTAAATCATTTAGTAAGAATTATGTATGCCCGAGTTCGTTTAAAATTATGAGATTAAACAGTCAAATAAGCTTGAAACCTTATAATTAACAATCTTTTTCAACAGTGGAGGTACTGCGTGAAATTTCGACACACGGCTATGTCGAGTGTTTGGTAATGTTTTGACAAAACAGTCCTACCAAAATGAATTTGAAATAAAGCAGACTGCTAGTTTGTAGTTTTTTCTATGATAATGATAACGTGTACACACAGCCACCGCATGTGTGTGACACGTGCAAACGAAAGCTTCAACGACATTACTAAGAAAAATAAAATGAAAGCGCTTGAAAACAAATACATCCACATAAAATACATGTACAAAATAATACAATTTGTAAAATTTAATGCAAAATTTATTTCTTATCTTTTCTATACATGTTTTTATTCTCATCAGCAACGAAAAGGAACTAATTGAAATAAGGAATTATTTGAAGTACTGACAGAGCGAATGACGTCAATTTAATTAAAGTATGTTTCCGATTATTTTCTTTGTCAAAAATTAGATGTTTTCGACGCCAGAGCAAAAGTTTTTACATTTATCATGTCGCTCAGTCAATTGCTTTTGACAATTGAATGTGTATGCAACGTGCATGTATAACAAATTATTTTTTTTTTATTTTCATTTCATGAAATCCGGGTAGTAACTGGTTGTCAGCACATGCATGTAAATGATAGTCTAAAACGGGAACCAGACAAGTAAATTATCCGCAGATTTTGCTAATTGGTGCCAAATAATAATGACACTTGACTCATTAAATGGTGTGGCGGTGCAGGAGATGGAACCTTTGATGTAATTGAGTACGAACTCCAGGTTAACAGCTCCCTGGTATGACCCATGTTGGAGTTATATGGTCCAGACCGCTAGACTTCCATCAGTGAGGAACATTACAAAAACTTGCCCATGCAATAAACAGAGATTTTTTCAGCTTTAAAAATTGAAAAAATTTACCGCTGAAAAAAAAAAAAATGATATTTTTCTTATTTTTGCTTAGAACATAGATTGTGGGTACACGTTAGAACCGCCTCGACGAGGCGGTTCTAACGAGTACCCACAATCTATTATTGGAGCAAAAAAAAAGAAAAATAGGTATACCCCTGCATACCCCAGTTTTGCTATATAACAGTGGGGTTTGAGGGGGTACACATTTCACGGGCTTGTTTTCCTGATGAATTATCATTTCCCCGCAAGAGATAAGATAGTGAGTGGTCACCTAAAATGATACATGCACTGTACAAGATCACACACAGTTATGCATTTATACTATGTCTATAAATCTATATCTACGATTAATTTTGATTTTCTTTTAGTCACGGTCAATCATACAAGCTATTGCATCGCACCCATCATCAACACAACGCTCATTACAAAACGTAAGAAAATATCTATACTTAAGGAATAAAGAAACGCAACAAATACTTTGGGTTACTAAAACATGCTCTGTAATGCAAGTTTGTGGTATAACTGAGCTTCTTATATGAACACAATATCTAAACGTCAAATTGCAACAGGTTGAGCCACAATGTCGGTTACGTATGCTTAATGGAATACACGTAACCACACTGACCTACAGTAGCACACCCTGTAACCATGATCAGTAAATGTCAAATTTGAAATAAAAACCAATATTTTGTTTCCAAAAACCCTAAAAGTGATTGCAGATGTAATCATTGATAAGTTGGTAACATTTGGGTATGTTATGCGACGTTTAACGTCACCAACGTCAATCGAAAAAATGAGTCAAAATCCAGTAAAATTTCCTTCGGCATGCATTATATTCTATAAAATGGTTATTTACGTAAACATTATGACATTTGTACTTCAGACGTCACTAGAACGTCCATTATAACGTCAAAATCAAACATCCTGCATTTTAAAGACTCTCATTATGTTTTTCAAATTTTCTGATTGAAAGAATGATCAATTGCCAAATGTTTGATTACAGTGCGTAAATCTAGTGTTTACTCAAAACATTTAATCCGTTTCGCTCCTTTACATAACGTGATATTCTGATTAACAAACGTCAAAACAAACGCTCCGATGATCCATTTCTACGGTACCTGAGACGTCACTGTTGATTAGAAAGCACGTCGTGTCGTATGTTGGTTCGATATATACCGTTTAGGTACAAATAGGCAAAATCGAATAATTTAAATGACGTTCATAACTCAGTTTTCGTTATTGTAAACTTCACCTTTCCGTTAACAAGATTTAACGCAACATGGGACGGCACCTAAGTATACAATGATCCTAGTCTTTATTGCACATTATCAAGTCGACGTCACGTAGACCACATGCAAAGAATTAGTCATCTTCCCCTTCGCCCCGACGTTTACGTCACAATTTGCGTTTTTCATAGTTTTTGACGTTTTGTCGTTAATTTTGTCAATAAAATGACGTTTTCTCATTTCATCACGTGCAAAAAGCAGACAGTATGTCATTTCATAAAAGGATTTCATCAAAATGTCAAATACATACGTAAAATTTGAAATTTAGTGTGTTGCGTATTTTAATTCCTTAAGTATATTTGATTATTAAATAATCTTTCTATTTGATGCATACCTAGATCCCATATCAACATTTTTTTTCCAGATGCCAACATTAAGTTTCAATTTTGTGTCCACCAAGCGCACGTATAAGCATTTGCCAAAAGTACGGCCTTTCTTCCTCCACATCTGGATACTGCGAGTAACTTTCTGATTCAAAACATTCCCTCATTTCTGGAGAAGCCAGCATTAAGTCAATAGGTTGATACATGATAGCATATATTACATTCTCCCCTTCTCTAGAATAAATGCTTTCCATTCTAGCCATGTTAAACTCGTAGATACACCACTTGCTTTCAAGAAATGACGGTGATAGTACCACTAGTGTTATCCTGCTTTTTCTAATAGCCTGTAAGATATTTCCTGCTATATCATGCCCGGGGAGGAAGTCTTTCTGATGAAGGCACATTGATAACCCTGCCTCGTTAAGCATGTTATACATTTCTCCCGTTACGAATTGGTAATCATCTGTGGCGTAAGATATAAATACGTCATACTCATATACAGCCACATTGTCTGTATTTCTCACTGGTACATAACCACGGTATTTAGCTATCGTCATATAGTACAAATATCGGAGTCGCCATCGGTATCGATATATAATTCCTGCGGAAATGACAGCAGTCATAGCCATAATAAACATGGAAGCGAACATGATTATTCCTGTGTATGTGTGGCATCCTTTTTGCAAATCTGGAAACACTTTCTTCAATGTTTCAAAGGAAGCTGAGTCATAATTTGGTATTCGAAATCTATAGGAGTAAATGTTGTGAAAATATGATGAATGTTCTAGCATCCAAGATATAAAGTCCATATGGTTGCAGTCTACAGCGTCTAAAATATTGTATGATAAGTCAACACAAACAGTTTTCCCAGAACTTTCATTTAAGTGTTTCATTTGTTCTAAAAGATGTAACGGTAATGTCGAAATCTTATTTTGACGAAGGCGTAGTGTAGATAAATTGTTCATATGTTCAAATTTAAAACTTATATTTTCCAGCATATTGTACGACAGATCGATGTGTTCAAGCGATCGAAGATAAATAAACGCATTTTCTGGCAGACTTTCTATCCAGCATGCTGAAATATTCAATATTCTTAGGCCGGTCACATTTGTAAATATTGAACCTTCAATATCGTTTTCCAGCACATGTCCAATATTATTATGGCTTGCATCAAAAGTTTCCAAATTTTGAAAATTTACGAAAAATTCACCGGTTATATTGGAACAGAAGTTGTGGGAAAGGTTTAGATGCTTTAAATGCGGTAAGTTTATCACAGGATCAGTCCATTTATATATCAAATTATAAGACATATCAAGGAATTTGACTTCATTTCTTAAATTGATCGGTTCTGGTACAAACGATTGCTGATAACGCAAATTTGACTGACTAAATCCGATAGACGCTAGATGGTTAGGTAGAAAGAAATGATGTATTTCCAATGGTTTATGATCACTTGACCAACAACCAGGTTCATGTATTGGTCCCTCTACCGGACATCCACCAGATGAATCACGTTTATTGTCAATGATACTCATTTCACGATTAAAGTTTACCATAGGATGTGCAAAATCTTGCATTCCCAATTCGATTCGTGTTATGTTTGCCAGGCAACCAAGTTGGAGTACAAATGGACCAAAGGATAGTTTATTATCCTCGACCAAGACCGTTTGTAGCGTCGCTGGCATTAAACGTGTAACATCCAGTTCGAAGGATGACATACGATTACTATTTATATATAGCTCTTTTAGGGTTGTGTTTTGCAGGTACAATACGTCACACCTATTAAGCTGTAAACTTTGGAATAATCCATTGTCGTAATTACCTTGCTGTCTCGAAGGCCGTACGAAATATTCCTCAGTGTTGGAAAACCAAGACCCATATTGTTTGATAGGTTCAAAAACCTCAATTCTTTCAAGGGTTCAAATGTATCTGGTTCAACGTGTGTCAAATTACAATAGGACATATCTAGCTTTTGAATTTGTGGTACATTCTTGAAAGTATCATAGGTCAAGTTATATATGGGTGAATTAGATAAGGTGATATCTTTCAGTTTATTAAGATTAATAAAATTTGTACCAAACCAACCAGCTGGCATTCCATCAAGATATATGCTTTCGACATTGCCTAAAGTATCATTCGCAACATTTGCGAGATAGGCATTTGCATGTTTTGCAGTTTTTATGTTCTTTTGGATGTGAAGTTTTTGTAATCGATAAAGTGGTTTGAAAAGTTCTGGATCATAACGTCCACTATCGTAAAGAAGACTATTGTTATCAATATTAAGAAGTTTCAGCTCCTTTAATCCCGTAAATGCTTCCTTCGTAAGATCCGTGAGTTTATTTGAATCAACGTACAGTTCCTTTAATTCTCTGCATCTATTGAAACAAGCGGGTTGAATGTTTGACAGATCATTGTTACCAATGTCAAGTCTATTCACATGTCGGATTTCAGCACAGATCCCGCAGACTGTACTGATATTCAAACCCTTCCCACGGCAGTCGATATCGATCTTTAAAGATCTTGAGGTTCTACAAGTGCAGGATGCGTTGGCGCCACATACTGTGCCGTTCCACCCTTGGCATATTTGAAAATATGCTGCCAACAGAACAATCGACCTCATATGCTGCATAGTTGGAATTACGTAAAGTATCACCTGGAAATCACAAAAAAAAAAAATAAATAAATAAACATAATAATGATTGCGTTTTCACTTTATTTAACTATTGCAGTATGATTTTCTGTGTAATCTTGGAAGTTTTGTCACTTCAATAAAACTATCCGTGCGATGAATACCCCATTAAACACAACTTTTGTATATAGTAAAACTGGGGGATGCAGTGGTATACATATTTGTTTCTTATTTTTGGTCCAAAACATAGATTGTGGGTACTAGTAAGAACCGCGTGTACCCTCGATCTATGTTTTGAGCAAAATATTGAAAATATATTTTTTTTTCTGCTGACTTTTTTGCAACTTTAAAATTCTCTGTATATGGCATGGACATGTTTCCGTAATGAAAAGTACAAGTAGGCAAAGATCAGGAAAAGGCGCAATCAGAAAAAAAGATTCCCACTCCAAAAACCGATGTGGGAAAAAACCAAACTAACAATCAGGTACTTGTACCATGAAAACATTTCGTAAGCCGAATGAGCAGCTATTTTCCCAATAAGTGGCCACTCAGTTACCTTAACTTAACTAAAAACATGAAAACACACATAAGGTGCCAACAGCACAAAAATATTTTAAACACCAAGATATAAAACAAAAAGAACCACCATAGAAATATCGACTTGGAACGATCAGTAACACAAAGTTACTGGCGGGTTTAAATCGATTTTTCACGGCCGTAACCTCACCCTCAGCTTCTGCAGTGGTTCATAACATTTAGTTAGTTCTTCGGTCCTCGTGGTGAATCTCGAACTAGTCAATGAATCATCAAGAACAAACAAATAAATCATGATTAACATCCTGATGAATCAAAAACCAGGACTCACAGATTCAGTAAGTTGCCCGACGATGGAGATCCCTGGGCGCCAAATAACTTACTAACTCCGGAGCTAAAGAAAAACATCAGTTGGACCCCGGTGGGCCAAGCAACAGACAAGAAGCTCCGGCCCCAACCAACTAAAATGAATAGCTTTAAGTCGGGGCCATCATAGAGTCTGACGCCCGACCCACCGGCGTGCAATTAAAGAAGGCAGCATAGTTATCAACCGTGATTGGGTTAAAAACTAAGCATGCAGACTGTCGCATAACATTCAAGTTATAACCTATACGTCTGTAACGTGTTATGATTTTTCTAAACTGAAAAGAAAAATCATTACTTCCTATAAGTTTCTTAAATTTGTAAACAAAGTCACCATAAAATTCTGGTTCCGAAAGACCCTCACTTAAAAGCGTCTTTAACCCAACATTATATTTGGAAATCAATTCATAGTGTCTACGATAAAATTTAGAAAAGGTTTTTCGAAGTTTATGATACCGATAACCCTGTTGGAGAAGTTTGGCCGTTAAAGATTTATTTCGAGCGTTGAGGTCTGTAACATGATTGCAGACTCTAGCAAACCTAATAAGTTGCGAAATGTATACACCATAAGAAGCACGACGAGGAACGTCACCATCCAAAAACGGAAAATTTACTATATCAAAATCAAAGTCATCGCGCTTATCATAAATTTTAGAAGAAAGAAATCCATTTGCAACAGAAAGATGTAGATCTAAAAAGGGGGGCTTCGGTATCCGAGATATTGGCTTTGTTCAACTGTAGTTCAGATGGATAAATTTGCTTGACCATACCTTCAAAATAAGGGTTGTCAATGTTCAAAAGGTCATCGAGGTACCTAGAAGTGGAATTAAAAGCCTCGATAACATCAGCTTGATTATCATGGTTAAGAGAATCCGTGAAATCTCTTTCGTAGCAGTATAAAAATAAATAAGCTACGAGAGGTGCGTAATTTGTACCCATCGGAATTTCAACAATTTGTCTGTATAACTTGGTTCCAAATCTAATATAAATATTATCCAGGAGATATGATAAGGCGTCGCACACATTCTGACATGACCAAAGTGTATACCGGCTTTGGTCAGAGGATGTGAAAAAAGCCTTTCTGTCATTACATACCAAATAAAGTGAACCATAGTTTTTTAATGCCCTTTTGAAGGTCCACTCTATCAAATCCAGAAGTTTTTTTTTAATTAGATTATGTGGTAAAGTTGTATACAGAGTAGAAAAATCATATGTGTACAAGCTCGTCGCACGGAACCCTCTACACTTCAATTTATTTAGCACCTCACCAGAATTTTTTATTGACCAAAACCAATTTTTATTTGAAGTTTCATACACTGTCTCACAGTATCTTATAAAATGAGATTTGATAGCAGTAAGACAGGAAGTTAATATTTTAGAAAGTTCAGTAGTAGTACAAGAGCTAGAATTTGCAATAAATCTTGCTTTGTATGGTATTTTGTGAAGCTTAGGTAACCAATACATCGTAGGAAGTTTGTCTTGGCCTTCATTGACACAAACAGAAAACTTAACAGGTTGAGTAGTGCAACGGAACTTTTGAGTAAGATTGTACAATAACTTCCTGACATTGGAAGCTTTAATGCGATATTTCAATTGGTGCTCTGTCAGTGACACAGATCACGCCACTGGTTCAAAGTGTTGGCATGCTACCTACGATTGGTAATAAATGAATGCCTATCAACCGTCTGTGTCATAAGATATTGTAACCATTCTTGAATATTTAGCTCACTATGGTGTGGTTTAATAAGCTGCTGATTCGCCGTGCTAAATCTTTGCTGCTTTTTCATGCGGTCTGGGGCGTACACTATCAGTTGCTGAATGAGTTGGGGCGCGCTGATAAGAGTTGAGGAACATAGGTCTGAAATGAGTCTTGAGTTAGGGGGGGGGGGGCAATTATAATGGGGGTGAATAGAAAATACAACCCTAATACTACAAACTTGGTTAAAAAGGCTTTAAGGAAACAAGTAAAAACTTAGTTCACTTATTTTTCTACGAGAGTCTTGGACTTTTACGTAATATAACTGATGTGTGTGCAAAATTGTTGGTTGAAATGAAGAAAATATATCATACTTGCTTTCAAAAAACCTACAATACCAATACTTAAAATCTACCAATTACAAATATTACTTACGGAAGTTTAATATATACATGTACCCTGCTCCAAGACTATTATGAAATAACTAATAACGTTTTTATATGCAAATTATTTCGTGACAAAAATTGTTCAACAGTATACGGCTATAAAACACCACCTTTATTAGAGTTGAGTGGGGATTCTTGAATATTTTGCTCAATGGTGCGGTTTGATAAGCTTCTGATTCGCCATGCTAAATCTTTGCTGCACTTTCATGCGGCCTTGGACGTACTCTAAGTTGTTGAATGAGTTAAAGCGCGCTAAGAGTTGTGAAACATAGGTCTGGAATGAGTCTTGGGTTTGGGGAAATAAGACAAATAGGTATACCCCTGCATAACCCAGTTTTGCTAGATAAAAGTGGGGTTCAAGGGGGTATACATGGCACGGACATGTTTTCGTGATGATTACGTGTCTCTTCCCTCATACTGTAAACTTAGTTATAAAGGCTTTAAGGAAACAAGTAAAAACTTAATTTACTTATTTTTCTACGAGAGACTTGGACTTTTACGTTATATAACCCGTTGGTTGAAATGAAGAAAATATATGAGCCGCTTCGTGGGAAAACCAACATTCTGCATAGGCGGTAACCGCGAAGCTGATCAGCGTCTTTGTTTTCGCTACTCGGATAGTACAATTCCTCTTCTACTTAAATCCAAAATTTCAAGCTTCTAGCTCTTTTCTGAGAGTGTACAGGCCGGTTTGTGTCGGACCTGGTCGGAAACCACATTGTTGGTTTTCCCACGAGGCGGCTCATATCATACTTGCTTTCAAAGAACCTACAATCTACCTATTTCAAATATTACTTACGGAAGTTTATATACCCTGCTCCAAGACTATTATGAAATAACAAATAACGTTATTATTTGCAAATTATTTCGTGACAAAAATTGTTCAACAGTATACGGCTATAAAACATCACCTTTATAAAAGTTGAGTGGGGATTTAACAAAACCCACGAAATAACTATGTGCACATTCATGAAAGATAAAAAAGACTGCTGTTTCGATATGGAAAAGGTTACGAACTTCATCTGTAAATTAAGGTCACCTTTTTATCTAATTACGTGTTTAAAATATCAGCGTAAGGGCCCCTGTAATGGATTTATACGAAGGGCCACTTTTGAATGCTCTTTACCTGACATTTTGTAATAAGACACACTGCTGATTATCACATGTAAAATCAATGAATACACTTTTAAATTCATTGCGTCACGCTATACCACTTCTATTGAAAACGAATGCACTGACTTTGACTACTGTCTGTACACCACCTTTTCAGAAACTGCATTTTTCAAAATCTCACTTTTTGAAACATCACAAGAAAAATATGTCCATGTCATCTTTTTGCAACCAATAAGTCGTAAAAGGTGCTGCAAAAATTTTGAAAATCGGTTCTCCAATAAAAAAAATATGCCCAAATTTTATTTTGAATAGGCATTTTGCATGTACTATGTGCAAGCGAGGTAATCCAAACACCTTATAAATTGGAAATCAAGCGAATCTGTGGGGAAAGCGCTCACATATACATACAATACAACTTTGTCTTGGTTTGGTGCATTTTACATATTAAAAATAACCAATATAGATTTTGTCCGGGAAAATAGTTACTTCCCTTGCTGACATTTTATAATGGAAAAACGCTCAATTCAAAATTATTTTCTGGCATGAATTTTTCATTTGTTAAACGATCTTCAAAATGTTTGTGGCACTTTTAAGACTTTTGGAATGGCAAATCGTGACATGGTAATATTTTTCTTGAAGTCTTTCAGAAAAGAGAGATTTTGAAAAGTGCAGTTTCTGGAAGATGGTGAATAGACAGTAGTGTTGGAACTACGTTGGGTTTAAATGTGGTGTCCAATGAACCTAGTTCATTGACATGACTTATTGAGGTAAGCTGTACATACACGCAAAACGCATCAGGAAAACATGTCCGTGTAATGTATACACCCTCAAACCCCACTTTTATATAGCAAAACTGGGGTATGCAGGGGTATACCTATTTTTCTTATTTTTGCTCCAAAACATAGATTGTGGGTACTCGTTAGAACCGCCTCGGCGAGGCGGTTCTAACGTGTACCCGCAATCTATGTTTTGAGCAAAAATAAGAAAAATATCAAAGAATTTCTGCTGAAAATTTTCATTTTTTACAACTTTAAAAATCTCTTATATATTGCATGGACATGTTTTCGTAATGGTATCGCCAGAGTCTCTAACATCATGGACACATGTCCGTGTAATGTTTACCCCATTGAACCGTACTTTTATATAGCTAAATTGGGGTTTGCAGGGGTTTATCTATTTTTCTTATTTTTGCTCCTACACATAGATTGTGGGTACTCGTTAGAACCGCCTCGGCGAGGCGGTTCTAACGTGTACCCACAATCTATATATTTTGAGCAAAAATAAGAAAAATATCAAAGATTTTCTACCGAAAATTTTCAATTTTTACATCTAAAAAAATCTCTGTCTATTGCATGGGCGTGTTTTCGTAATGTTAATGTGGACCATGCACACAGAATCTACGAGAACATCTAAACGAGAAGATTTGGACCTAGGCATGCAGAATTGATTAAGGCGCTCCGGAAATTCCGCTACCTACTCGTACCAATTTAATGTGGTTCCAAGGTGATTTTTATTCATGTTGACTTTTTTGTCTGTTTACTTTTCTGGTTGGCTCGACACTATTGTTTAGCTGATGCTATCCAGATACGTACCTTGATGAGAAAGAGCGGCTTAGTTTGCTCGTCAAACGTGTTTCTTTATATTTTTATGTACAGTATTGTCATTTTCCCCCGTCTGATGTGTTGGTTTGAATTTTAAATTCATTTGCATCAGTCCCTGGACGTTGTATATTTTCATTGTAAAATGTGAACACAAACACACAAATCACCTGAGTGTACAGTATGTGGGTTTTAGCAGCTTTTATTTTATACTTTACAGTGAAACCCAATGTATATCAAAACTTGATATAATTGGTATTTTCATTGATATGAAATTTCACTGATATCAAATCTCACTGATATCAAAAGTCACTAGTGACTGATATCAGCCTATATCGTCACTGTAATGACGTCAGATTTTTTGGATTTCTTCTGACGTTTCCATTTACTTCACGTCATTAAATGTCTCACTTCAGAAATTCAAACGCCCATAACTCCGTTATTTATGAAGGAAAACATAAAGTGTGGGTATTCATTTTCTTAGTTAGAACGTAAGGAACAATGTGGTACCAAAATTATTTGTGTTTTCAAAAATTTTTGGTTTTTGCATTTATACCGCCTGCCTTGTGAATTGGAAAATGCCCGTGTATTGTATAAAATAAAAAGAAAATTTGCTTTTTTTCGGTGAATACCAAATATATTTCATCTCGTGAGTTGAAAACATAATAATTTTCACTCGTGCTGCGCACTCGTGAAAATTTTGATGTTTTCAACTCACTCGATGAAATATATTTGGTATTCACCTCAAAAAAGCAAATATCCTCTATATAGCAGGGTATTGCTACATTGATAATTATTCCCTATCTCGGGTTGTTAAATCACATCAGGCAAAGGGGAAGGATTGAGACCACGTAACATTAATTGAAGCATCTAGTAATTTCTTTACTGACCGTTCCAAGTCGACTCTGCTGTGATTTATCTTCATGTTAACCTTTTTTTCTGTCTGCCGCGCTGTTGTACATGTACTTGTCGCTTTTGTGTTGGGTTGGGACTAGTATGGAAAGAGCCAGTTATCTTGTTCTTCCTAAGTGGTGTTCTTCTTTTTCCCGCCTGGTGTCTGGGTTGGGATTTTAATTTAATTCTACAATCTCTGTGCCTTCTTTCCTTACTTGAAAACCGTATACATGCTTCTCATTTATGCCTTGTCCTGGGCCTATGTGCCTGGAATATTGTGTCATCGCTTTATTTTACAGTGTTTAAGCAGCTGAAGTTGAATTTGAAATGATAAATTCTCTTTGATGTTGTTCTGCTGTCAATGTCTCAGCTGCACAATATGAGCCGCGACGCGAGAAAACCGGTCTTCGGGGTTTCCGACCAGGTCCGACACAAATCGGCCTGTACAAGCTCAGAAAAGAGCTAGAAGCTTGCAATTTCGGATTTAAGTAGAAGAGGAATTGTACTATCCGAGTAGCGAAAACAAAGGCGCTGATCAGCTTCGCGGTTACCGCGAAGCTGATCTGCGCCTTTGTTTTCGCATAGGCTAAAATCCGGTTTTCTCACGATGCGGCTCATATTATCAGAGGGCGGGTTGTAGACGACCTTTTAGGCATTCAGCTTGATGTCAAACCTAGTTCCTTTTCGCTCCCATACATTTGCAGTCTTGAAAATGTCAGTA
Organism: Rugalucina vietnamica; assembly: GCA_964017185.1. NCBI lineage: Eukaryota > Metazoa > Mollusca > Bivalvia > Lucinida > Lucinidae > Rugalucina > Rugalucina vietnamica. Next base: position 9,331,021 of record OZ024877.1, on the reverse strand, counting down.
TAATGTTTTGGGCAGTACTCAGAGTTTACACGTGGGGTCATCGGAAAGTACGTCGTGGGGTGATTGGAAAGTACGTATAAAATGTTGTCATTTCTTTAGCTTTTGTTATTTCGAGATTAAATTTCATCACATACTGCAGCAATATACATGCAGTTATTCCATTGCAATAACGCATGCATAATACGCACACGTGCGTTGCAGCTGTCGTTATGGAAACACCGCCTAACGTTATGCGGCGCAACGTAACGTCGAAGCTTTGTTCTTATTTCAAAATTTTTCTTCATGGCTTATGTCTGTAAAGTTGCGAGGATTTTTATCGAATAGATTTGTCTCTAGACACTTGCAAATACCGACTCTGTCAAATAGACAAAACTGTTAAAGATTTTCGACAATGTTGCCTTTTCCCGAAGTCATTTTTTTAAAGTATATATTTACTGCAAGCTCGAAACATTTTTATTTTTGACACTGTCTCAACTAGTTAAAGTTTATGCCAAACTTTTGATCATTTCGCAAAACACTGGCCAGAAAACAAGGTATTGAATTTATGTTTACCACAAAATGAAATCGACGTTCTGGCATATTTTCGCTAACCTGTTGAATTCAATTTCACCTTATTAGTAGATAAAGCATCAGAGTGCCGTATGTTTTCGAAAAAAATTAATGTTAGAAAATTATTTTTCATAAAAACTGTCGATCAATTTTCCCAAAACCCCCAAATACACTAACAAGGTGAGCCCAGGGGTACAGCTGCGCCGGGTCAAGTGAAGTGGCGTCATTGCGCTGTCTCGTGCATGAACGTCTGACGTCATTGTTTTAAAACAACAATGTCATTTAATTTAAATACAAAAGGAGCAATGTTAATTCATGCTAAATTTCATATCAATCGGTTGACGCAAACTTTTTTCACAACATTTTTATACGTATTTCCGACGTATTTTCCGATCGCTTCTCGTATGAGAGAAACGACACTGTGTATGTTTTATAGTGTACATCTACCATTATAGCACTGTCACACATTCACGTATCAGCGGCGTATCGCTCACGTATCTATGAAAATGTCGATACGCCGAGGTCTGAGCCGTATTTTGCTCGAGAGACGTATGTACCACGTACGTGTGACGTTCCTGCTACGTTCCCGTGGCGTATCCGTGGCGTATCTGTATTCGTATGGAATTTTACTTTCGTATGTACGGCGTATCAATGCGTATGTGCTACGTACGTGTGACGTATGTATGGCGTATGAAGTGTACGCGTGACGTATCTACGGCGTATGTACTGCGTTCCATTCTTATCTGCGGCGTATCTGTTCTGTACCAATTGCTTTTTAATACCTATGAGAAAAAACGGTTGTGTTCACTTTGCTCATGCAATTCGCGCATTATTGTTATCAAATATGAGCCGCCGCATGGAAAAAACCAACACTCTGCATAGGCAAAAACAAAGGCGCCGATCAGCTTCGCATTAACTGGGGAGCTGATGAGTGCCTTTGTTTTTTCTACATGGATAGTACAATTCCTCTACTTTCTAAATCCAAAATTATCCTCTTACCATCTTCTGAGACTGTACAGGCCGGTTTGTGTCAGACCTGGTCGGAACCCAAATTGTTGGTTTTCTCACGCACAGGTTCATAAAAGAGGTCGAAGATGCCACCGGAGAAATCTAGATAATCTAGATTAACACCGAAAAAAAAACGAGGTGGTGGTGGTGGTGGGGGGGGGGGGGACATCTTCAAGCTCTCCATCCTGGTCGTAAGACCACATGAACAAAGACGGAGGCTACACCAAGCGTAGCCATGAAAGAACCCTGCACGACACACCGAACCGTGAGAAACATTTGATCCATGACTTCGGAAAAACGAAAATATACATATAGAAGCATTAAGATTCTCTTGGAACGCCACAAAATATTCCTAATACTCCTAATACGTCACACATACTCCACAGTAGCGAAACGAACGTAGCACATACGTAGCACATACGCCATTGATACGCGAGATACGCCACACGTACGTCGCTGATACGCCGTAGATACGAAAAGACATTCGAGGATACGCCACACATACGTCAAACATAGGTAGCAGATACGAAAGGTACGCTGTACATACGTCACGGTTACGTGGCATTTTAACCGCTACGTACGTGTGGCGTATCAGGAGTATGAGCTACGTATCTACGACGTACCTGACACGTTGCTTTCGTATGTACCACGTTTGTGTGACGTATGTACGGCGTATCGGACCTGCTACGTACGTGCTACGAATTTTTAAGTGCACACATAAAAAAAACGTAGCACCTCGGCGTATGAGGAGTATGAGCTACGTATCGAAGAGTATGAGCTACGTATGCCCACGTATCTACGACGTACGTGTGACGTACCTTTCGTATCTCGATACGCCGTAGATACGTGAGTCGATACGCGAATGTGTGACAGCCCTATTAGGCATAAACAGGTATTGTCAAGACGTTTTAGCAATATAATCATTGAGGATTATTGAGGAAGTTTTTGCAATTCCCCTAGTGTTTGTTGGCCCGTCAAAACTAAGTCACAGGTAATTTCAGAAAAATTGCACGCCACATTAAACACTGTAATTAAAGCCGGAAGTTAATTTCGGTATTTTGAATAACACATGAGCCGCCACATGGGAAAACCAACAATCTGCCTAGGCGAAAACAAAGGCGCACATCAGCTACTGCGAAGCTGATCAGCGCCTTTGTTTTCGCTTCTCGCGTCCAGTTCCTCTTCTACTTAAATCCGAAATTTAAAGCTTCTAGCTCTTTTCTGTGACTGTACTTGTCCATTTTTGGCGTACCTGTTCGGAAACCACATTGTTGGTTTTCCCACGAGATGGCTCATATATATTCGATTTTGTAAATATTATATGTAGTTACTTAAAGCGTAACTTATATTTTCCTCAAATATCCTATGTTGTTTTGTCATGCAATATGCAGATCATTTTTAAGCAATAGCACAGTCAAAAGAATAGAGATGGTCCATATTGCTTGAACAAGACATTTAATTGCTAAGTTGGGCGTTTAACCATACTTATAATAATAATAATAATAATAATAATAATAAAAATAATAATCATCATCATCATGAATAATAATGACATCAGGAAAACATGTCCGTGAAAAGTATACCCCCTTGAACCCCACTTTTATATAGTAAAACTGGGGTTTGCAGGGGTATCCCTATTTTTATGTCCACAATCTATGTTTTGAGCAAAAATAAGAAAAATATCATTTTTTTTTCAGCTAAAATTTTTCAATTTTGAAACCTTAAAAATTATCTGTTTATTGCATGGGCAAATTTGCGTAATGATTGGCAGCTTATTGATATTCTTAGTTAGGACACGTATGCATGCATTGTCGTCGATATTGTTGATTGGTTGGTTGATTGGTGTTAAACGTCCCACCAACAGTTAAGGTCATATGGAGACGGGACCTCGGTCGGGACCTCGGTTTATATTCACATCCGATGGACTGGAGAAGCACGGGATCGAACCTGCGACCCCTGGTTTACAAGGCGAGTGACATAACCACTGCACCACGGAATCTTCTAATCGATTGTGTCAACTATATGGTAAGGTACAAGTAGGCAAAGATCAGTAAAAGGCGCAATCAGAAAAAAGATGCCCACGCCAAAAACCGAGGTGGGAAAAAACTAAATTAACAATCAGGTACTTATATACCATGAAAATATATCGTAAGCCGAATGAGCAGCGATTTTCCAAATAGGTGGCCACTCAGTTACCTTAACTAAAAATATGAGAACATACACAAGGCGCCAACAGCACAAAAATGTAGCCGATATGTTCTGTGTCGTCAGTAAGTATATTTTTCACATCAGATGAGTTTATAATGTCATGTCGTAACGGATCAACTGTGAAATTAACCAGTAGTATTGTACTGTATTCGCCATGAACATTTGTCACCAACAAGTCTGGCATGTACCAGCCGGGTATCGAACCCGCTATCTCCTGATTTCTAAGCGAACACGCGAAGGTGCAACGTAAATTTAAGAAATAGGTTGGTCTGTGGCGAAGAAATTTTGTTCATGTGAACCGATATTTCAGTTTCTAGTCTAACATTATGAACATGAGAAAAACAATAAAACAAAATGTCCGCAAAGTGCAGTCTCTCTCTCTCTCTCTCTCTCTCTCTCTCTCTCTCTCTCTCTCTCTCTCTCTCACACACACACACACACACACACACATAGCTAAAATATTTATTTTGGCACATTGTATGAACTTTGAATAAAAGACTTTGCAAGTTGTATCTCTCTTTATGTATGTTGATATGTTGAGGTTCATTTTATTGTCTTGGTGAATGTCATACACTTGTTGTACAATGTATGCAAATAGAGAACAAATGATTGAAACAAAACCAGAGGACCATTGGTCCTGAGAACGCTCACCTGAAGCCTGATCTTGGAGTATAAAGTCATCATGAAATGACCTTGAACTTGAATACTCACACACCCGAGTTGTCTGCATCTGCAAAGTTTCAGGTCTCAGGATGCAATAGTTTCCAAACCCAGTGATTTCTGAGAAAACCATAATTTTCATTTTGATATTTAATAAATGACCTTGGGTAAAGGTCAACAAATGACCTTGGGCTTCATTAATTACTTGCCTTCATTGACTCCATTAGTTGTGTGCATCTAGCAACTTTCAGGTCTCAGGCTGCAACAGTTTCCAGAATATCCATTGTTTTCGCCTTTTCCCATGTAAAAGCCTATGTTTCCAAAATTGACCTTGTCGTAATATAGGTCAAGGTCATCCTAGGGTCATCATTTCAACAAACTATGATGGGCTGGAGTCCCAAATGCTACATACCAAGTTTCACGTAAATCGGCCAGCTGGTTCTGGAGAAGAAGTTTTTTGAATGGTTTTTACAATACTTGGGCATGGCGGCCATCTTTGTCATGTGACCCAAATTTCGCGATCACACTTTCATTCCCCCTACCCATGGACGCTCCACATAAAATTTCACTTTGATTGGCCAAGCAGTTTCAGAGAAGAAGATCTTTAAAATGTGTTTATGGACGACAGACTGGACAAGGTCAAGAGATTACCTTGACCTAAATTAATCACATACCTTTATCTACTCCATTAGTTGTTTGCAGGTCTCAGGCTGCAACAGTTTTTAAAAAAATTTCCCATGTAAAAGCCTATGTTTCCAAAATTGAAATTGCCGTAAAATAAGTCAAGGTCATACTAGGATCATCATTTGATCAAACTATGATGGGCTAGAGTCCCAAATGCTACATACCAAGTTTCATGAAAATCGGCCTGCCGGTTCTGGAGAAAAAGATTTTTGAGTGGTTTATACCATATATGGGCGTTGCGGCCATCTTGGTCAATGTGACCTAGATTTCGCGATCAAACATTCGTCTCCCCTACCCATGGATGCTCGACATAAAATTTCACTTTGATTGGCCAAGCAGTTTCAGAGAAGAAGATCTCTGAAAAGTGTGTATGGACAGACAGTCCAAGGTCAAGAGATGACCTTGACCTAAATTAATCACATACCTTCATCTACTTTATTAGTTGTTTGCATCTACCACTTTTCAGGCCTCAGGCTGCAACAGTTTTCAAAAAATCCATAGTTTTCACTTTTTCCCATGTAAAAGCCTATGTTTCCAAAATTGACATTGCCGTAAAATAGGTCAAGGTCATCCTAGGGTCATCATTTGATCAAACTATGATGGGCTGGAGTCCCAAACGCTACATACCAAGTTTCATGAAAATCGACCTGCCGGTTCTGGAGAAGAAAATTTTGAATGGTTTTTACCATATATGGGCGTGGCGGCCATCTTGGTCATGTGACCTGGATTTCGCAATCAAACTTTCGTCTCCCCTACCCATGGAAGCTCCACATAAAATTTCACTTTGATCGGCCAAGCAGTTTCAGAGAAGAAGATCTTTGAAAAGTGTGTATGGACGGCAGACTGGCCAAGGTCAAGAGATGACCTTGACCTCAATTAATCACATACCTTCATCTTCTTCATTAGTTGTTTGCATCTACCACTTTTCAGACCTCAGGCTGCAACAGTTTTCAAATAATCCATAATTTTCACTTTTTCTCATGTGAAAGCCTATGTTTCCAAAATTGACATTGCCGTAAAATAGGTCAAGGTCATCCTATGGTCATCATTTGATCAAACTATGATGGGCTGGAGTCCCAAATTATACATACCAAGTTTCATGATAATCGGCCTGCCGGTTCTGGAGGAGAAGATTTTTGAGTGGTTTTTACCAAATATGGGCGTGACGGCCATCTTGGTCATGTGACCTGGATTTCGCAATCAAACTTTCGTCTCCCCTACCTATGAATGTTCCACATAAAATTTCACTTTGATTGGCCAAGCAGTTTCAGAGAAGAAGATCTTTGAAAAGTGTGTATGGACGACAGACTGGCCAAGGTCAAGAGATTACCTTGACCTGAAATAATCACATACCTTCATCTACTCCATTAGTTGTTTGCATCTACCACTTTTCAGGCCTCAGGCTGCAACAGTGTTAAAAAAATCCATAGTTTTCACTTTTTCCCATGTAAAAGCCTATGTTTCCAAAATTGACCTTGCCGTAAAATAGGTCAAGGTCATTCAAGGATCATCATTTTATCAAACTATGATGGGCTTAAATCCCCGATGCTACATACCAAGTTTCATGGAAATCGGCCCACCGGTTCTGGAGAAGAAGATTTTTGAGTGTTTTTTACCAAATATGGGCGTGGCGGCCATCTTGGTCGTGTGACCTGGATTTCTCAATCAAACTTGAAATGCCACTACCCAAGGAGGCTTCACATAAAATTTCAACTAGATCGGCCAAGCGGTTTCAGAGAAGAAGATCTTTGAAATTGTGGACGACGGACGGACGGACGGACGACGGACGGACGGACGGACGGACGCCGGATCATTGTCATCCTATAAGCTCACCTTGTGAGCCTTCGGCTCAAGTGAGCTAAAATGGTCGGTGCTTTATTGAATCAGTTCTGTTATTTTAAATATGTAAATATGTGTGTATGGACAGACAGTCCAAGGTCAAGAGATGACCTTGACCTAAATTAATCACATACCTTCATCTACTTTATTAGTTGTTTGCATCTACCACTTTTCAGGCCTCAGGCTGCAACAGTTTTCAAAAAATCCATAGTTTTCACTTTTTCCCATGTAAAAGCCTATGTTTCCAAAATTGACATTGCCGTAAAATAGGTCAAGGTCATCCTAGGGTCATCATTTGATCAAACTATGATGGGCTGGAGTCCCAAACGCTACATACCAAGTTTCATGAAAATCGACCTGCCGGTTCTGGAGAAGAAAATTTTGAATGGTTTTTACCATATATGGGCGTGGCGGCCATCTTGGTCATGTGACCTGGATTTCGCAATCAAACTTTCGTCTCCCCTACCCATGGAAGCTCCACATAAAATTTCACTTTGATCGGCCAAGCAGTTTCAGAGAAGAAGATCTTTGAAAAGTGTGTATGGACGGCAGACTGGCCAAGGTCAAGAGATGACCTTGACCTCAATTAATCACATACCTTCATCTTCTTCATTAGTTGTTTGCATCTACCACTTTTCAGACCTCAGGCTGCAACAGTTTTCAAATAATCCATAATTTTCACTTTTTCTCATGTGAAAGCCTATGTTTCCAAAATTGACATTGCCGTAAAATAGGTCAAGGTCATCCTATGGTCATCATTTGCTCAAACTATGATGGGCTGGAGTCCCAAATTATACATACCAAGTTTCATGATAATCGGCCTGCCGGTTCTGGAGGAGAAGATTTTTGAGTGGTTTTTACCAAATATGGGCGTGACGGCCATCTTGGTCATGTGACCTGGATTTCGCAATCAAACTTTCGTCTCCCCTACCTATGAATGTTCCACATAAAATTTCACTTTGATTGGCCAAGCAGTTTCAGAGAAGAAGATCTTTGAAAAGTGTGTATGGACGACAGACTGGCCAAGGTCAAGAGATTACCTTGACCTGAAATAATCACATACCTTCATCTACTCCATTAGTTGTTTGCATCTACCACTTTTCAGGCCTCAGGCTGCAACAGTGTTAAAAAAATCCATAGTTTTCACTTTTTCCCATGTAAAAGCCTATGTTTCCAAAATTGACCTTGCCGTAAAATAGGTCAAGGTCATTCAAGGATCATCATTTTATCAAACTATGATGGGCTTAAATCCCCGATGCTACATACCAAGTTTCATGGAAATCGGCCCACCGGTTCTGGAGAAGAAGATTTTTGAGTGTTTTTTACCAAATATGGGCGTGGCGGCCATCTTGGTCGTGTGACCTGGATTTCTCAATCAAACTTGAAATGCCACTACCCAAGGAGGCTTCACATAAAATTTCAACTAGATCGGCCAAGCGGTTTCAGAGAAGAAGATCTTTGAAATTGTGGACGACGGACGGACGGACGGACGGACGACGGACGGACGGACGGACGGACGCCGGATCATTGCCATCCTATAAGCTCACCTTGTGAGCCTTCGGCTCAAGTGAGCTAAAATGGTCGGTGCTTTATTGAATCAGTTCTGTTATTTTAAATATGTAAATATGTTCTGTATGACGACCGCCTATCAGAATTGTATCATCGCTTCCTCTTACTGCAACTGCCTGAGGATCCGTTAGACCAACAATTTTCGTCAGTCTAAGATCTAGAGGCGTTGAAATTTTGCGTCCAGTTTTTGAAATTAGCTGGACATTTCTGCTCTCATCTCCACAAACGTATACATTACTGTCCTGATCAAGATACAATCCGTAGAGACCTTTTAGCTCGTCGTCATTATACTTGAACAGAACACGGCCGTTAATATTCATGCTCAAAAGAGTTGAATCATAGTGATCCGAAACAAAGATTGTCCCTTCGGGTTTACTAATTTGAAGAGACCTAGGCCATCTAAGCACATGCACGTCTGGGCTGATTAGTTTAATGCGTCTCATTACGTAGCCATTCAGATTTAGTACTTGGATTTCCCCACCGAACGTCCACCACGTTGTGTTAACTGCCACAAATATTTCGTCCCCGAGAACATCTACACAAAAACATTCATGCCGTAGCTGAATGCTCTTCCCAGGCAATACGTCTGGAAATACCTGTACGTATTGCAACCGTTTATAGATGCTTAGGGTGGTGATCACAGAGTCCTCCTTAACCACAGCAACGTCAGTTAAAGCACCGATTAATTTGGTAAATCCTTTTATTTCAAATGTATCAGCATCAAGGACTTTTACAGTTCCATTTGAAAGTTCTGTTAACACCGGGGACCCGTTTGGCATAAAGCGAATACTTGTTATCCAGTTAGCAGTGTAGTCAGCAATTGAAGGAGGATCTACACGTATATTGACTGAACGGATGAATCGCACTTGTTTCGTAACTGTAGATCCTGTCGGCGTCTGTATAGTGTATGGGTTGAATACAATCTGTTCCGGTTCGTCAGCCACAGGATCATTGTCATTTATACCTGCGTGCATATTTGGTGTTTGATTGTAATGTTTCGTTTTATCAAGGATTATGTGGGCATATGGGTTATAAGAGACGTCATGAATTACGCTTATGTTCCGATGTATACGTGCGATTCTTATTTGTAGATGCAACTAATCCTCATGTTTTATGTCGTAGTATGTCCGCTTTTGGAAGAAGGCTGGGCTTCCTCTTTAAATTATTAATTACGTCTGTACGTTTACTGTCACCGTCGTTTTATCTTCGAAAACAAACACTATGGGTTGTGCACGTCCTATGTTTTCTATGCTTGCACAAGGCGCAGACAGCATCATTGTGCCTATCACAGATAAAAGAAACCGGGTTACCTTTACCACATGCACACTCAGTGGGATATGGCGCTGTCTCAAACTACGTTTTCCAATCCTAGCTCTAGACAGTTTGCGGCCTTAAGTGAGCTGCAACTTTTCATGTTGCTGCCCGCTTGCAGTGTATACATATTCCTGGCATACCTCGCAGAAGTGAGAAACGTCACATATGTTATTCTCGAATCTACAGGGTCGACCAATTATCTTATAGGATGTACTTCAATCTAGCATCTTGTCATTCGAAATACTCTTATCTACCGCCATCTCGTATCCACTTTCGTTATGGCTGTAATAAATGATGGTAATTATTGTTAAACACAATACATAATTTGTCAACTTATATGAAGCATCAAAATTATAAGCATTATTAGACAATACAACATCTGTTGTACAAGGGTATAAAATATAACGCAGCGAGTACCTGTATTTCAGTCAGCAATGCCAGAGATTCACTGACTCACTGCCTCCCTTTCGGTTAGTATAAAAAGGCACAAGTAGGCAAAGATCAGGAAAAGGCGCAATCAGAAAAAGTTTCCCACTCCAAAAACCGAGTTGGGAAAAAACCAAACTAACAATCAGGTATTTATACCATGAAACATATCGTAAGCCGAATGAGCAGCTTTTTTCCCAAAAGGTGGCCACTCAGTTACCTTAACTTAACTAAAAATATGAAAACATACATAAGGCGCCAACAGCACAAAAACTTTTAAACACCAAGACATAAAACAAAAAGAACCACCACAGAAATATCGACTTGGAACGATCAGTAACACAAAGTTACTGGCGGGCTTAAACCGATTTACAGGTACCTAACCTCACCCTCAGCTTCTGCAGTGGTTCATAATATTTAGTTAGTTTTTCGGTCCTTGTGGTGAATCTCTAACTAGTCAATGAATCATAAAGAACAAACAAATAAATCATGATAAACATCCTGATGAATCAAAAACCAGGACTCACAGATTGAGTAAGCTGCCCGACGATGGAGATCCCTGGGCGCCGAATAACCTACTAACTCCGGAGCAAAAGAAAAACACCAGTTGGACCCCGATGGGCCAAGCAGCAGACAAGAAGCTCCGGCCCCAACCAACTCAAATGAATAGCTTTAAGTCGGGGCCATCATAGAGTCTCACGCCCGACCCACCGGCGTGCAATTAAAGAAGGCAGCATAGTTATCAACCATGATTGGGTTAAAAACTAAGCATGCAGACTGTCGCATAACATTCAAGTTATAACCTATACGTCTGTAACGTGTTATGATTTTTCACACATGATTTTTATGATTTTTTTAAGTTGTACACATGGTATAATTTATATTTAAGTAGTCATCAGCCATAACAAGTTTAAACTCGTCCCCAAACTCGAATGGATCAACGAAAATCATTGCTTTCATAACGAACTGTGTTAATGATATGCGCCAGTAGCCAGCAGGGTTCATATGAAACACACAAAAGTTAGAATGGAATCATAAGAGCCGATGAATGGGAAAACAAACAATCTGCATATATTAGGCGAAAACAAAGTGGCAGATCAGCTTCACAGTAACTGCGAAGCTGATCAGCGCCTTTGTTTTCGCAACACGGATAGTACAATTCCTCTACTTTCTCAATCCAAAATTTCCAGCCTCTAACCATCTTCTGTGACTGAATAGCCCGGTATGTGTTGGACGTGGTCGGAACCCAAATTGTTGGTTTTCTCATGAGGTGACTCATATACTATTTTACTTACACTAATGTTTAGTTCATCCACATATAATAATATCTTCATTACATCGACTTTATACGTACCACAGTACGTATGCAATATTTGAAACGATATGTGAATATCAATATCAACTGGGATATATCACTACTGAGAATCACGTGGTATTGTATACATAAATGATCGGTGACACACTATGAAGTTCTGTCCGAAGTTGAGGTTAGATTTTCGAGTTTACTCCTATAGTGTTTCTTCTACTGACTGATAGATAGTTACAGTCAATGCAGAAATTGAACATTTATTGAAAGAAAGTAGCACACAAAATCCCGGTTATTTGTTTTCGCAAACAGTTCAATGTCACTGTGATGGAAGTAATATATACTGTATATATATATGTTCATGGGGCGGAATCGTTTGCGAAAACGAAATAACTTGGATTTTTTAGGTTACTTTCATTCAATAACTGTTTAATTGCTGCATTAACTGCACCTACATGTGTAGCAACGATAACTGTCCATCAACGACCTCTGTCAACCATGGACAATTGTCGTTGCGGCCGCAACGGCTTCTGTCCACTAGACAGTAATCGTTGATTTTTCAACCGTTTCTGTCTTTTGTGGGCATTTGTCGTTGCTGTGGTTGATATGACTTGCAGTGTCAACGACAACTGTCCATTTCTGAAAAACCCTGAAACTTAAGAGCAAGATGCCAAAGATTCTTCTGAGTGACCACCAAGTGGGAAAATAGCTGCTCATTCTGCTTTTGATATCTTTTCATGGTATAAGTGCCTGATTGATATTTTAGTTTTCTCCCACCTCGGTTTTTGGAGAGGGATTCTCTTTCTGATTGTGCCTGATCGTTGCCTACTTGTACCTTTTTAACAACAACTTACCGGGCAGCATTCATACTTGGATCATATGTACCCTATAGGGTTGGCTTTCATGTTATAGCATCAGGGCTCAAGATCCATGCCTGGGGGGACTAGAAGTCAAAATATAGATCAGCATCAAATACGGCTCAACTTAAGTTAATATCTTGACAACTGAACATATTTTTAGCATTCGTGAATAGATCTGGCATAGACATTCCATATACAGGGTGCTTATAGTACAAGTGTGAATGTTGTCTGCTAAATGAGTGTCAAGGTATGTACTTTCAGAAAAGTTTTTATCAGTATTAAGCCTTTTTTCGCAGTGCTCTAAGAAAATGAACAGTAATCGTTGAAAGTAAATTTTATATATATATTCTCAACGATTATTGTCCATTTAGCTTGTGAACAGAAATCGTTGATGGACAGCTATCGTTGCTACACACCTATCTATCAGTCAATAGAGTAAACGCTGTAGGAGAAAACTCGGAATTTCTCAACTCGACTCGAACAGAATTTCATTGTGCGTCACCCATTCCGTACTACGTATTTCTCAGCTCTGTATATTGAACTTTCAATAAATGGGGCAATGTCAATATGACACAGACACCCAATTGGAGGATTATAAAATTATAAAATCAATTATAATGATGGAGCCGCTACTAGAAATACGTAATTGTCGAATAACTTGCGAAATCCGAGGCTGCCACACCATATAAACATACATACCTCTGTCAGAACGTCAAAATTATACTAAGAGCAAATGAAACTAAACAACGACACATATATACTTATGCGCAACACCGAACAAATATCACTTACAGGTGTCTGCATTGCTAGTTTCTACCGTTGCAAACAGAGACATTGTCAGCCTACGTCTCCAATCATGATAAAAATACACACACACAATACTCTCCGCCAGTACATCAGGTGTCAGGCACGTTGTTTGGAGTTAACGGCATTCTATATAGATATATGTATGAGCCGCCTCGTGGGAAAACAAACAATGTGGTTTCCGAACAGGTACGACACAAACCGGGTTGTACACCTACAGAAGCAAGCTAGAAGCTTGAAATTTTGGATTTAAGTAGAGGATGAACTATCCTATTAGCAAACACAAAGCGGTTACCGCGAAGCTGATCTGCGCCTTTGTTTTCGCCTATGCAGATTGCTGGTTTTCCCATGAGGCGGCTCATATTAATGACTCACTAGGTAACACAACGCACGTTGCCATAACATATTGCATGTTCTTCATCAGAGTTTTTAGCTGCAACGTCTCTCTCTCTCTCTCTCTCTCTCTCTCTCTCTCTCTCTCTCTCTCTCTTTCGTTCGTACGTTATATTATACCTAGATTTAACTGATATAGACTATTTAACAGAGATTATGTAAACCGAAAGCCAGAAGTAGGTTAAATCATGTTGCGGAGGCATGTACAAAAGCAGAAAAGTACGCTGAATTCAAAAATTTAAGTATTACCAAAATCCGACGGTTCACAGCTTGGCAATATGCGAACGAATACCTCCCTTTAAAACAGCGCCGAAATGAAGATGCACATATAACATATACACATTCAATTATATCTCAGCAACTATTTGTCTTAAACCATAAAATTTGGTATTAATTTAAAGCACAGATACACTCCTTTCGTCTCATTGAAACATTAATCTATCTAATTTGCAAATTCATGAATATTAATAAAAAGAAAACATAGATGGGCCACAACGTGAGAAAATGTACCTTCGGACAATTATTTGAGTATTAGACAAACAAAATTACGCCGAATGAATGATGTTTCTAGACTCTGTTACTCTGTATTTGACCAGATCATTTCACTTATTTTGTGAGTTATGACCAATTTACTATATGAACCCTAAAAACGTTATTGTCCTGAAAAATGACGTCAAAGTTGCAAAATGCATTTGTACGAATGCGTTTGTACGAATTAATATCTCGTTTGCACAATTAATATCCCGTTTGAACGAATTGATATCCCGTTTGCTCGAATTAAAATATCGTTTGCACGGATTAATATACCGTTTGCACGAATTAATAAACCGTTTGCTCGAATTAATATGTCGTTTGTACGAATTTATATACCGTTTGCACGGATTAATATCCCGTTTAAACGAGTTAATATCCCGTTTGTTCGAATTAATATATCGTTTGCAGGGATTAATATACCGTTTGCACGAATTCATATCCCGTTTGCTCGAATTGATATGTCGTTTGTACGAATAAATATCTCGTTTGCACGGATTAATATCCCGTTTGAACGAATTGATATTCCGTTTGCTCGAATTAATGTATCGTTTGCACGGATTAATCTACCGTTTGCTCGAATTAATGTGTCGTTTGTACGAATTAATATCTCGTTTGCACGGATTAATATCCCGTTTGAACGAATTTATATCCCGTTTGCTCGAATTAATATATCGTTTACACGGATTAATTTACCGTTTGCACGAATTCATATCCCGTTTGCTCGAATAAATATGTCGTTTGTAAGAATTAATATGTCGTTTGCACGGATTAATATCCCGTTTGAACGAATTGATATCCCGTTCGCTCGAATTAATATGTCGTTTGTACGAATTAATATCTCGTTTGCACGGATTAATATCCCGTTTGAACGAATTGATATCCCGTTTGCTCGAATTAATATATCGTTTGTACGGATTAATATACCGTTTGCACGAATTCATATCCCGTTTGCTCGAATTAATATGTCATTTGTACGAATTAATATACCGTTTAAGCGAATTCATATCCCGTTTGCTCGAATTAATATGTCGTTTGTACGATTTAATATCTCGTTTGCACGGATTAATATCCCCGTTTGAACGAATTGATATCCCGTTTGCACGACATATATTTTTCTTAAAAAGATATTGTGTGCCCTAAAGATACCACCGTACATTTCTGCATGTTAGTAGAGCTTAAAAACTCGATGCATTTGCTTAAAACTGTTTAAGCACTAATTACATAGAAGCATGTCAACCTTACAGGCAATCTGTCGTAATTCGTTTGTCTAGTTTTATGATGATGCGGTTGCTAAAGTGTGTAAATAAATGTGTGAATTAATGAAATCAAAGTATAATGCACTAGATCCTACTCTCATTTAGGGCGTTTCATATTTTGGACTTTTTCCTTAATCAACCTGATTATTATACCAATTGTTCTCTATCTTGAAAAAGTGTCCATATCAAATTTCAGTCTAATCCGAAAATGTTTAGACCCACCCCTACCGACTAAAAATTTTACAATTCGGTCAATTTCTACAATTTTGCTAATTTTAGGGTATATATTAAAGCAACACAAGCCAAATCTTTTACATATAATTGGTATTCGTTGGCATAAATACACTGAACCTGATAGCAGAGTGTGTTCAAGCTCCTTCTTAAACAAAGTGTCGTTTAAAGATTGTTTTCCATCTCGGCTTTTTTCTGTAATTGAGGCAATCTAAGTCTGTGAGAATTGGATATAAGAATGTTACATCCTCTTTGACCTCCATCCCTGACAGCATTTGCATATTCTTGTATCTTTCAGCCGTGTCTTTTCCACTTCCAGGCGAGAAACTGTTTCTCTCATGCTGACATACTCGTCAGTCCCATAGCCGAACTGACATTTGTAGCAAATTCACCATTTCACCATAACCTACCACATTATGGTACACCCAGCCTTACCCTACTTTTATACTGCCCAACCTACTTGGGTACCACCCTGACCTATCAGTGTACTACACTACCCTACTAAGGCACCATCCTACTAAATTTCGTTAACCTACACCATGTACACTTCGATATAATTCGTGATCTCGCTCCATTTCCGTGCCATGTGTGGAGAGGTCTAACGGAACACCGATGGATATATTTCCGTCTACCACCCTACATACCGTAGTAGGGTATTACCCTACTCTAGTGCACCTCCCTACTAAGGTACTTTTCTACATACCCTTACATACTCCGGTTGGGTAGTACCCTAGGCCCTAACGCCCTAACTCATACTATGGTACTACCCTATCCTAGGGGACCACCCTACATACCTTCTACGGTACAATCCTACTCTATTCTTCCCTAATGTACTAGGATACAATCCCTCCTATTTTCAACTAGAGACCACACTACCCCGCCCTATTAGGGTACCACCCTATCTTACCCTATTACGGTACTACCCCTCTACCCTACTATTTACTACCCCATTCTCCTATCCTTACGTACTAGTGTAATATCGTGCTCTTCAATGAAACCACACAACCCTATCCAACTAGGGCACCGTCATACACTATCCTAGTTTATCACGCCCTAACCTATACTAGGGGTATCGATACCTACTCTTCCATATACTCCAGTCCCTGAGGGGTCATTCGTGTGCACGAGAGGTCCAGAGAAAATTTTTCCATAAATGATTAGAGACATATCTGAGGTGCAAGAAAATCGAGGGTGATCGGCTGAAATCATGGTGCGGTCCGAGAAATCCAAGATGGCCGCCAAGATGGTGGCCGATTTACTTGAAAATGGCTGTATACATAAAATTAGCTACCACGACATGCTTTACTTCGTTTTTGGAATCAAAATGATTATATTAGAAGAGAATAGATACAAATAGAATATTTTATGCCATTTAATAATGGCTAAACATCAAAAATATTTTTCGGGGGCCTGAAAACCAAACAAAATTGGTCAAATTTTGATGAAAATATGAGGATGGGGTACAACTGTTTCCTTCACTGTCACTCATTATTGATATAATGCTTAGAAAACACCATTTAAACTTAAATTAGTCGTTAGGCTAAATGACTAAGTTCTTTAAATGGCTTTATTCTGACCCTGATAACTGTTAAAAGTGCCTCAAAAGTGGGTGGGGTAAACAGATCCTTTCGACAAAAATAAACATTTAGCTTGATTAAGTTGTCTCAACTATATTAGTTATTTTGACATAAAATATTTAAAATAGATTAAAAGTGATTCAAATACATGCGTTCATGCAATTTTACCCGAACTTAACGCCAAACATCTTAGTCCAGGATCAGAATAAGGTCAAAAATTTGTCACATTTTAATGAAAATATGACAAATGTGTGCAATATTTTCCTTTAATTTCATCTTTTGCTCGATAAAAGCTTTCTCAAAATTAAATGAAAAGATGCCTTAATAATTAAGGTCTTTGAATTCATTTATTCTGGTTCTGCTTTGCCTTAAAAGTGGGTGGGGTAAGCACACATTTTTACAAACAATGACTAATTAATCTCAGTTAGCTTTTACATTTTGCTTCTGCTTAGTGTTTCTGATATTGTATTTATAATAGTAAGGAAGAGACAAAAATACATGGTTATGTGCAATTTTTGCCTGATGCAACACCAGTGGGATAAATACATGTTTTATATGCCATCTTTGCCCGACATAACACCAAACTATGATACAGGCCAGAAAAATGTCAGGGGAAAATGTCACATTGTGATGACACAATAGAAAACAATGAGCAGGTCCTTTTACTTTTACAGTAAACATGTTATGTCAAAATCACTACTTAGAAGCAAGTTGTGACAACTTAATTAAGTTAAATGGTTATTTTTGTCGAAAAAGTCTGTTTACCCCACCCACTTTTGAGGCACTTTTATCAGTTATCAGGGTCAGAATAAAGCCTTTTAAAGAACTTAGTCATTTAGCCTAATGACTAATTAATTTTAAAATAGTGTTTTCAAAGCAATATATCAATAATGATGGACAGTGAAGGAAACAGTTGTACCCCATCCTCATATTTTCTTCAAAATTTGATCAATTTTGTATGGTTTTCGGGCCCCTGAAAAATATTTTTGATGTTTAGCCATTATAAAATGGCATGAAACATTCTATTTGTATCTATTCTCTTCTAATATAATGATTTTGATTCCAAAAATGAAGTAAAAGCATGTTGTAGTAGCTAATTTTATGTATACAGCCATTTTCAAGAAAATCGGCCGCCATCTTGGTGGCCATCTTGGATTTCTCGGACCGCACCATGATTTCAGCCGATCACCCTCGATTTTCTTGCACCTCAGATATGTCTCTAACCATTTTTGGAAATATTTTCTCTGGACCTCTCGTGCACACGAATGACCCCTCAGAGACTGTATTAATACTATTTTACTATCCTAACGAACACTACCAGTGTACTACTCTACCAGTGGACCACTCGACCCTACTAATGGACTACTCTACAATTTTTGGGTATCACCCTATTCTAGCATAATAGTGTACAACCATGTCTATAATCCTACTCTACTAGGGTAATACCCTCTCGTACCCTACCAGTGTACTTTCCCACCCTACCCATACAAGGTACAAATGTAATAACTTACCCTACTAGCGTACATGGTGTACTACCCTACCCTACAAGATACCACACTGACTCTACCCTTCTGGTGTACTACCCAAGAGTTTGCACCATAGGGTATACATGTATGTCTTTGACAGCTTAAGTACACTTTCAAACGCCACTATATCCCGCTTACTCTACCCTACCCTAAACTAAGGTGCCTATCCCTCTCGAGATAACTGTATCGTGTCCGACCTTAAGGGTCGACTAGGAAGAGTCACCAATAGGATAGGTTGATTGCACCCTAGGAGGGTAGGGTATTATAGTTTGGTTCAGTAATAGGGTAGGGTAGTACCTTGGAAAGGTATATTGGGTATCCTAGGGTAGGTAAGTTGGATACAAATGCCAGTTCGGCTATGGGACTGACAACGAGTATGTCAGCCATAGAGAAACAGATTCTTGCCTGTAGTAGAGATAATGACAGACTCTACAAGAGTATGCAAATGCTGACAGAGATGGGGTTCAAAGAGGACGTATCACTCTCGTGCCAAATTCTCACAGAGTTTCCTGATCGTTGCCTACTTGTACCTTTTTAAATTGCCTGAATTCCCGAACGAAAACGAGATGGAAAGCAATCTTCAGATGACACTCTGTATACCACATTGCCACATAATCTGATTAAAGAAAAACTACTCGATTTGATAGCTTGGACCTTCATTTTCAACACTCTATGACGTTTGGTAGCTGGGATATTTGTGATTTTATTTGGTAACCCCCTTCATTTTTCTGTGCTTTTTATCTAATATATGATTTTTTTTTTCGTTAACTTATTTAAGCCTGGCTGACAAAGGCAAACAGAATAGCCCCAGATGTGATTCCACAGAACACGGTGTCCCATCTGGGGCTATGCTGTTTGCTTAGAGGATTTTCATCGAAAAATTGAACAAAAGTTAAAAATCACTCCTGATGCTCCTAAAAATGAAAGTGAACTCACCCAAATGCTAATGATGGGAGAATCCATTCGTCAAATATGGGTTAATGTTCGAACATTAAGAAAGTCAAATAGCTTACAAATCTTATTACATGATTATCATGATTATAGCATATTGTAATTGTAATTACTTGGTACCATTTTCAACTCTCTAGGGCGTTTGGTAGCTGAGATACATGTATAGGCGATTTTATTGGTATACCCCATTCATTTTTGTGATTTTGTGATTTTCAGCTGATCAGCATATCTTATTTCATGGTTATAGCTGATCAACATATCTTATTACATGGTTATAGCACAGTGTCCCAGCAATCTTTGGTAGCATTTATAAAACTCTAAGGCTTTTACTAGCTTTTAATAACCGATTTTGTTAATATACCCCTTCACTTTTTCAGTGGTTTTTCTCAGCACTCTTGAGTTATAGATAATCAACTGATTTTTCTTCAAGTGCTGTGTATTGGAAAATAATTCATCGTTCAAAGACCTTTCATCAGGACCTTTTACGAGCCGAAGGCGAGTAAAAGGGTCCTGATGAAAGATCACTCAAACATTTATTAAACATTAAACATTTATTATTAAACATTAAACATTTATTTCGAGCGTTGAAGTCTGTAACATGATTGCAGACTCTAGCAAACCTAATAAGTTGCGAAATGTATACACCATAAGAAGCACGACGAGGAACGTCACCATCCAAAAACGGAAAATTAACTATAATATCAAAATCAAAGTCATCGCGCTTATCGTAAATTTTAGAAGAAACAAATCCATTTGCAACAGAAAGATGTACATGTAGATCTAAAAAGGGGGCTTCGGTATCCGAGATATTGGCTTTGTTCAACTGTAGTTCAGATGGATAAATTTGATACCTTCAAAATAAGGGTTGTCAATGTTCAAAAAGTCATCGAGGTACCTAGAAGTGGAATTAAAAGCCTCGATTACATCAGCTTGATTATGATGGTTAAGAGAATCCATGAAATCTCTTTCGTAGCAGTATAAAAATAAATCAGCTACGAGAGGTGCGCAATTTGTACCCATCGGAATTACAACAATTTGTCTGTATAACTTGGTCCCAAATCTAATGTAAATATTATCCAGGAGATCATATTACCCGCCGCCCCAAAGTCATCAATGGCAAAATATTTTCCCATCATTTTTCCTGATTTTTGAAATTTTAGTTAATATTCATGAACATGCTAATAATAATTATAATTTTCATAAAAGTACATTACATCGACAATTTTGTCAAATGGTATTATTGGTACAATAACAATGTGTCACAGTGATTGTTTATGTATTGAATAATTTCTTTTTTATGGTTTATTTTGTCATTTTGATGATTTAATTAAAATTCATGAATATGCATAATAGATAATTTACATTCTTTATCATATGATATCAGTGATATGTCTTTGCTTTAAAATGAGACCAAGTTCTGTGATCTAGGATAAGAAACAGCTGAGATATGGTCCAGTTTCTTTGTGTCCCCCCATTATTAATTCACAAAAATATGCAAGCCTTTGAAGGGGGTGCCATACCTTAAAGGGATGTAACTCAATTAATAAAACTTATACGTAAACGTAGCTTACATGGCTGAAAAGCTTATGAATTTGTCTATAAGGCTATAGAAAATTCGTTTAAAAAATATTTATATCAATCGCGCATATTAAATTTATAACAAAAATATTCATTTACAACGATTTTATGAGTATATTACGTAACATTGCGTAATAACACCGCCTTGACATTCAATGAACCTAAACAGCAACCAATCGCCGAGAAATACAATTTTATATTATATAATTAGGGAATTTACGTTGTTACATAAATAATTCTTGGACTTATTCTAATGGAAACAACTGTTTGTCGAAACTTGCTTTGTTAAAGTAGGCAGTTATCTCCCATTTTTCTAATATGACGTTACACTTTTGGAAAACAACGACAATCGGGAATCAATGGCATGGGTCATAAGCTTTCATTTTAGACCAAGTTCACAGGGGTTTAGGTCCGTCACAGTGCGGGATGATTCTTTATGATATCAGCTACTGATTCTTTATGATAGCGTTACAGATTCTTTATGATTCTCTTAGCTCATCTATTGGTACGTGATGAACAACCGGCGTTTCTAAGGTTTTTGATGCCGGAAATGACCTTTTTGACACACATACATAGTATATATGAGCTGGAAACTGTTCTCGATCAATTTTAGCAATGATGGTATACAGGTTGAAAGTTAATGGGTGATTATATCCTTAAAATGGTTAATTAAGCAAGGAAAATCGAAAATGAATATCAAAATACATAACACATCAAAACATTTTATCAACAGTTTAGAAATTTAACTAATTATCTATGAAGTTACACTTTTCCATGCATGTAAATCTTCAAAGGAATTGTTTTGCAGACTTTTGTTTTTTCAAGCATCAAAGGTATCATAAAGAATCTGTGACAAAATTTTGTCACGGATTCCGTATGATACTAAATGTTGGGTAACGGATTCTTTATGATATGTTACAGATTCTTTATGACACCATAGCCTACAACCTACCACTCTTTTTATGGAGATAAACTACCAATTATTAATGTCTTTGATCTACAAAGCAGGTTCGAACTATGTGGTTCGGTAGACAAGTCTTTATTTTATCAGTCGTACTGAGATTTGAGCATTTATTTACAAATTTTATGATATACAGGACTCCGATGCGGGAGGCCCTGGGTTCTAGACATAACTCTACCATGCAGGTTGTGTTCATGAATCTGTAGTATTGTTTAATAGACAAGAATTGGTGGCCCTTTGTCCCAACATGACTTAAAACTTGTTAACTGGGACGTCTAGCCATAACTTAACCAAACCAGTCTACCCCTACAGCACTGCACTTCCTTTTTTTACCATTGGCATTCAGGAGGGACCACAGAAAACTCACATTTTTGGCTGGATGATCTAGAATACAATGCCTGATGACTGCATCAGGGTTATTGCATGATTTCATGCAGTACTGACACTTGCTGTGTATTAGGTTGTTACTCTGTAAATAAAGATGGCATCAATTATAATAGGAAATGTATGGCAAGCCGTTTTACTATTTAATATGCTTATTAGGTATCTTGAATGGTAAATAAGATATCTTAATTAAGATAAAAGATATCTTATTTAGCAATAAAGATATCTACTTTTTTAAATAAGATATCTTATATCCTTAACAAGATATTTTATATAGAAGATGCCTAATGTGCTAAATAAGATATCTTATTTAATCCCACAATTAAGATATCTCATATAGTATATAAGATATCTTATATGATAATTTAGATATCTAATATAATTTTTTTTTTTAAATTTAGTTTTACATCCCTTTCAAGATTATTTCAGCTCATATGAGACAGGCCAATCAGTAGATGGGCGAAAACGGTATAACTCCGAGAATAAACACCTGTCACACCCGCAAGCAGAGCTTGGCTTGTCTCACAATTAGCCGGTGCGGGGCTCGAACCCACACCAGACACAGCGCTGAGATGATCGAGTGATTATGAAACTAATATAATCAGATTAATCTTATATACTAAATAAAATATCTGCTGTACCTAAATAAGATATCTTCTTTACAAGATTAATCAAGATATCTTCCTTACAAGATTAATCAAGATATCTTCTTTGGTTAATAAGATATCTTTATTGCTAAACTAGATATCTTAATTAGCCAATAAGATATCTAAATTGGTAATATAGATATCTTATATAAAGTGGTCAATAAGATATCTTATTCGGTAAATTAGATATCTTAATTAGAAAAAAGATATCTTAATTTATAATTCAGATATCTGAATTAATACAAGATATCTTAATTAAGGCTATAAATTAGATATCTGTATTGACATAGTAGATATCTTATATAAGTTAAAGAAATCGGTTGTGATTAGGTAAAATGAATAAGATAGTAAAGGCGTCTTATTTGTTTAGCTCAATAAGATAGCTAATATAGGATATAAGATATCTATTTTTGTAAATACGATATCTAATTCGTCAAAAACAATATCTATTTTAGCATATAAAATATTTTATATGTGAATGTAATTTAGATATCTAATATACTACAGAAGATATCTTATTCGACAAATATGATATCTTATATGTTAACATAGATATCTGTTCAACTATTTTAGATATCTCAAATGCTGATTAAGATGTATCATTAAGAAAAAAAAATTCTGATATCTAATATCATTATTGCTAAATCAGATATCTATATAACTAATTATTAATTAAGATATGTTATATACTTTTTACAAATAAGATATCTAATATAATTTTTAGCTCATATGAGCCGAAGGCTACTAGTATTGTAGTCGAGCCTGCGTCTGTCCGTGCGTTCATCCATCCATCCGTGCGTCCACATTTTTAAACTTGAATATCTCTAAGACAACATGGTCACTCATGATCAAATTTCATCTAAAGCATCATTGAGGAGGGGGAAAGGTTGTGTTAGGTTTTGGGCCAGGTCGGATCAGAACTCTGGTTTCCATGGCAACAGATAGCTCCCATAGACTTACAATGGGAAAAACATAAAAAAAAATCTTCTCCAAAACCGCAAGGCACAGAGCTTTCATATTTTGTGTGTAGCAATGTATAATGGTCCTCTTCATAAATCCTGCCAACGGTGTCCCTGGGGTCCATACGGGCCCCGCCCCGGGGGCGTCATGGGAAAAACATAAAAAAAAATCTTCTTCTCTGAAACCACAAGGCCCAGAGCTTTTATATTAATGTGTAGTGGTCATCTTTATAAATCCTGCCAACCATGCCCCTGGGGTCAAAAAATGGCACCACCCCGGGGGTCATTAGCTCCCATAAACATGCAATGGGAAGAACATAAAAAAAATCTTCTTCTTCAAAATCACAAGGCCCAGAGCTTTCATATTTTGTGTGTAGCAATCTATAGTGGCCCTCTTTATAAATCCTGCCAACCGTGCCCCTGGGGTCTATACGGGCCATGCCCCAGGTTCGTCATGGGAAAAACATAAAAAAAAATCTTCTTCTCCAAAACCACAAGGCCCAGAGCTTTCATGTTTGTGTGTAGCAATGTATGGTGGTCCTCTTTATAAATCCTGCCAACCGTGCACCGCACCAGGGGCATCATGGGAAAAACATAAAAAAATCTTCTCCGAAACCACAAGGCCCAGAGCTTTCATGTTTTGGGTGTAGCAATGTATAGTGGTCCTCTTTATAAATCCTGCTAACTGTGCCCCTGGTTTCCATACAGGCCCCGCCCTGGGGGGCATCATTATCTCCCATAGGCTTACAATGGAAAATACATGAAAAATCTTCTTCTCTGAAACCACAACAGCCAAAGCTTCTATATTTGGTATGCAGCATTGT
This sequence comes from Rugalucina vietnamica, assembly GCA_964017185.1. NCBI lineage: Eukaryota > Metazoa > Mollusca > Bivalvia > Lucinida > Lucinidae > Rugalucina > Rugalucina vietnamica. The sequence continues at coordinate 9,305,973 of OZ024877.1, read as the reverse complement.
TATGTGGAGATTTACATAAATCCTGCCAAGCATGCCCCTGGGGTCAGAAATGGCCCCACCCCGGGGGGTCAATAGCTCCCTTAGACTTACAATTGAAACTAGAAATGCGTGTTTGTAAAACACTATGCCCCCAACTGTATGCTTGTCACTAAAATGGCAGCTTGTATGATTCATTTCATTTGAATGAAGTGAAATTTAATTTCCTGAAGAAGCCGCTCGGTTGCCTCTGTTTTGACCTCAATCCAGAAACAGAATGTAAGCTTTTTACAGACAAGTTAGAAATGGAGTGAAAATTTCAAAATGGGGTAATTTTGTCAAAATTTGACGGAAAGTCCTCAAAAGTTAATCAGGTGATCATCTTCTCAGCCCCAACCAGTATACCAAATATCAAGGCTCTGGCTTAAATACTTTTTGAGATATCTTGCACACAAGATATTCAAATTTTGTTTTCAAAGGGGCATAACTCCAAACAGGGGCATAACTCGGACATGAAAAAAAATATGGGTCAACTATTTTCTCATGAGGAATGTGTAAATGAAATTTCAAAACCCTAACATTTACCTTTCAAAAGTTTCAAATTTCACCGAAAAGTGGAAAAATCAATCAAAATTTCAAAATTCCGTATTTTTGTCAAAATTCGACGGAAAGTTCTCAAAAGTTAATCAGGTCATCTACTCCTCAGCCCCAACCAGTATACCAAATACGAAGGCTCTAGCTCAAATACTTTTTGAGATATCTTGCACACAAGATTTTCAAATTTTGTTTTCAAAGGGACATAACTCAGAAAAGGGGCATAACTCGGACATGAAAAAAAATACGGGTCAACTATTTTTTCATGAGATATACACACATGAAATTTCAAAACCCTAGCATTCACCGTTCAAAAGTTAACGGACGCACACACACACAGACAGACAGACAAGCCAAAAGCAATATGCCCTTCCAACTTTTTCAAAGTTGGGGGCATAAAAACATAAAAAATTGTCTTCTTCGAGACCATATGGCCCAGCGTTTTCATATTTTGTGTGGACAAATGAATAATACTCTCCTTTATAAATGATGCCAACGGTGCCCCTGGGGGGCGTAGAGTCAACGCCCCAGGCATGTCATCTACCATAGACTTATAATGGATATATTTTTTCAAGTGAACCAAACTGGCAGACAAGAGGATACACAATCCAGACAAGAGCTATTCTGCTGATGTAAGTAGGGTTTCAAGGTCACATGACCAAGATGGCCACCATACCCATATATGGTAAAACCCCCGATTACTTTGTCCAGTGACTGTACTTGCTGACTCTCAGGTGAGCAATCGTTGCCCTTGGGCTACTTGTTAAGATATCTTATTTGTCAATTTAGATATCTATTTTAACAAATAAGATATCATACTAAGCTTGAATGATATCTAAATATACTATATAAGACATCTAAATTAACATTTCATATATCTAATATTAACTTTTTGTATATCTAATAAACATGTAATAAAATGGATATCTTTTTTTTGGCTATATAAGATATCTTCTTTAAAATAGATATCTAATATATTAAAGTAGATATCTTATTTACTAAACAAGATATCTAATACTGCATAACAGATACCTGCTTTCTTGAATAAATAGTAAAATCTAAGTTAACATTTCAGATATATAATATTAACATTTTGTATATCTAATATAATAAAATGGATATCGTATTTGTTATATAAGATATCTTCTTTATAATAGATATCTAATAAATTAAAGTAGATATCTTATTTATTAAACAAGATATCCAATATTGCATAACAGATATCTGCTTTCTTGAATACATAGTAAAACGGCTTGCCATAGGAATGAGATCCTGTAACAGCGGTGAAAGGAATGTAGATCTGTTTCAAATAATCAATATTCCTTGAATATTTGTATTTCCTGAATTCCAGTCTAGCAGTAAATGTTACCTCTCTTAAGTGGCACCAAAAAGGAAAAAGTATGCAATGATTATGATTAATGGAAATGGTGCAATCAGAAATTCCCGCTCCAAAAACCAATGTGAAAAAACTACATTGACAATAAGTTACTTATTATACTTAGGGAACATTTTGTAATCTGAGTAAGCAGCTGTTTCCCACTAAGCGGTCACTCAGTTACCAGAACATAAAAACATACATAAGGTGACATATCCAAGCGGTAAGGTTGTTAGAAACGGGATCAATGTCCATGCTTGTGAGACCCAAAACAGAAAAAAACAATGTAAAATTGTACAAACATGAATACTACTTTTAAAATTGTCGGTCTCACTGATTGAAAAAAATGGAATTGATTTTATCAGATACAATGTAGTTAAAAAAAATAAATAAATAATAGGGTTTTGTGATATATACAAAAATACTACAAGGTTCTACATTAATCACAATTATTAATTGGTTTGTGATAAATCTGATCAATTTTAGAATGCACATCATATTTCTTGCAGTGTAGAGCTGATAAAAACACAGTTCATTGGTGGACAATGGTTCCAAATCTGCATTTTTAGTTGTAGATCATCATAAACTTGCTTTAAATCATAAAGAATCTGTGACATTTATCATAAAGAATCAGTGACATGTATCATAAAGAATCTGTTACCCACATTTTGTTATCATACAGAATCTGTAACGTATCATCAAGAATCCGTAGCATGCAAAAAAAATGAAAAAGGGTTATTACGCAGGGTAATGTAGAATTTGAAGGTCCAGATATCACTTTTATTAACTGTTTCAATGTTTCCAAACATGTTTGCTTTAGAAATTCACATAATTTTACAGAATTGCCATGTCTTTCATATTTGCTCAGTTTATCTATTTGGTTTTATTTTGAACACATAACATGTAGAATATATACATAGACTGCCATGAACCACGCTGCTAATATGTCTCCTGACAAAATTTAGATCTACAACTATCTAAAATTACCATTTTTTGCTGTTTGCAATTGGGAGTATCAATCCTTGTCAAGAATCCGTAGCATTTGTCAAGAATCCGTTACCTGATGTCATCAAGAATCAGTAGCTGATATCATAAAGAATCACTCACACTGTGACGGACCTAAAACACTGTGAAGTTTGTCCTTTCCCCTTATGGATGCATTTTATCGCCAAGTTTAAGTTTCATGTACCGTACTACCACTCATTCCTCCGTCAAAACACGACAGCATTATTTGTGTACATGTATCTGTCGCGGACACCAAACCCAGTATATTCAGTTTTATACATAATTTTCAATAGCTTGTGCCTGCAACAATTAGGTGTAAAGAAGAAATCAATTGTCGCATGAAGGCTAGGTTCAGATGAGTGTTAGTTCACAAGCTATAGGATCAAAAGTGTCAAAGCTATAAAATTAGCGATTTGTTTGAGTTAAATAAAAATGTATATTTCTATCAACACGATGCACCGTTAATGATTGGTTTGTGGCGAAGAAACTTCGTTCATGTGAACCGATCTTTCAGCTTCCAGTCTTACATTGTGAACATACGAAAAATATGGTCGATGGCTTATTGAATCAGTTCTGTCACTTTAAATATGTAAAGATGTTCTGTATGACGACCGCCTATCAATATGGTATCATCGCTTCCTCTGACTGCAATAGAGTGAGGTTCCCTAAGACCAACAATTTTATTTAAATCTAGAGGCGTCGCAATTTTGCTTCCCGTTTTTGAAATTAGCTGCACATTTCTGCTGTCATCTCCACAAGCGTAAACATTACTGTCCTGGTCAAGACACAATCCGTAGAGACCTTTTAGCTCGACGTCATTATACTTGAATAAAACATCACCTTTACGAGTCATGACCAAAAGAGTTGAATCATAGTGATCCGAAACAAAGATTGTTCCTTCGGGTTTATTGATTCGAAGAGACCTAGGCCATCTAAGCATGTGCACGTCTGGACTGATTTCTATGCTTCTTTTTAAGTTGCCATTCAGATCAAGTACTTTGATTTCCCCGCCGGACGTCCACCATGTCGCGGTAACTGCCACAAATATTTCGTCGCCGAGAACATCTACACCATAGCATTCATTCTGTAGCTGAATACACCTGCCTGGCAATATTTCTGGGAAAACCTGCACGTATTGCAACCGTTTATAAAAACAGAGGGTGGTGATAACAGAATCATCCCCGATCACAGCAACGTCAACTAAAGCACCAACCAATTTAGTAAATCCTTTTATTTCAAATGTATCAGCATCCAAGACTTTAACAGTTGCATTCGAAAATTCTGTTAACACAGGACAGCCGTTTGGCATAAAGCAAATGCTAGATACCCAGTTACCGGTGTAATCGCCAATTGGAGGAGGGCCTACGCGTATATTTACTGAACGGATGAATCGCACTTGTTTGGTATCTGAAGATCCTGCCGGCGTCTGTATAGCGTATGGGCTGAATATAATCTGGCCCGGTTCGTTAGCCTCGGGATCCTTGTCATTTATATCTGGTGTTAGATTGTCATGCTTCGTTTTATCTGGGATTTTGTGGGCACATTTGCGTTTTGAATTGCGCTTAGGTTCAGGTGTATATGTGCGTTTCTTCTTTGTAGATGCAGGTAAACCTGTTGTTGTTCTTTTTCGTCGACTGTCCGCTTTTGAACGAAGGCTGTGCTTCTTCATTAAATCATTATTTATGGCTGTACGTTTACTGTCATCATCGTTTCGTTCTCGAAAACAAACACTATGTGTTGTGCACGTCCTATGTTTGCTATGCTTGCATATGACACAGACAGCATCATTGTGCTTAACGCAGATAAAAGAAATCGGTTCATTTTTACCACATGCACACTCAGTGCGGAGATGATATTGTCTCAAACTACGTTTTCCCATCCTATATCGAGATAGTTTATGGCCTTTAGTGAGCTGCAACATTCCATGTTGCTGTCCGCATGCAGTGCACAAATATTCCTGGCATTCATCGCAGAAGTGAGAAACGTCACATATATTATTCTCGGTTCTACAGGGTCGACAAACTATCTGATAGGATGTAACATTCGAGATACTCTCATCTGTCGTCATCTCGTATCCGCTTTCGTTCTGGCTGTAATAAGTAATGGCGATTGTTGTTAAAAAACAAAATATCATATATCAGCGTAGATGTAGCATCACAATTATAAGCATTATGGGACAATACAAAAAGCGTATGCATTCCATATGCCTTTGGAATATAACGCGGCGATTTTTATGAGACAAGTACATGTACCTGTATTGAAGCCAGCAAAGCCTCGATGCACTGACTCGCAGCTTCTCTTTCGATTGGTCAACATAATCATTTTTACGCGGATGAAGATTGGGTTTGGTAACAAATGCACTTTTATTTCGATGAGCGAAAAACTAGGTTGCTTGAGATCGGTTGAGTATTTGGAGAAGTGACCTCCGATTTGTCTTCAACTTAAAACATTATGTAAACGGTCGAATGTTTGCTCTTCCAATTGAGAGTTCCAATCCTGATATTTTATGAGCCGCGACGTAAGAAAATCGATTTTCGGGGTTTCAGACCTGACCTGACACAAACCGTCTATGCAGCTACAGAATATGGCTAGATGCTTGAAATTTCGGATTCAGGAAGAAGAGGAATTATACTATCCGTGTAGTGAAAACAAAGGCGCTGATCAGCTTCGCAGTTACTGCGAAACTGATCTGCGCCTTTGTTTTCGCATAGGCAAAAATCAGGTTTTCTCATGACGCGGCTCTTATCACAATGACCAGTTTTATGCTATGCCATTCTGAAATGAATGTTGTTTAAACAAATGTGTTCTGTAACCCCGGGTCTGTAACCTTACCTGTATAACGTGTACACGAGGATAGTCTATATTTAAGTCATCAACCGCAACATGTTTAAACTCGAACAGATCAATGGCAAACCATTTTGTTTATTACAGACTATGTCGAACCGTGTTTATTGATGTGCGCCAGTAGCCAACAGAGTTCATATCAAACACATACGATCTAATATTTTACTTACAATAATGTTTATTTCATCCAAATATAAAAATCGACTTTATACATACCACGGTGCGCATGCACTATTTGAAAACATACGGGGAAAATCAATATCAGGGTATATTGCGCTTTCAATATATAGGGTAATGTCAATACCAAAGATAACCCGTGAATATATTATAACAACTGGAGCCGCTATACTACAAGAAATAGTTTTCGCATAATCCGAGGCTGCCACACCATTCGTATAAACATATCAGAACGCCAAAATGATACAGTAAATGTGTAACGAACAGCCGAGCAAAACCATAGCAAACCCCGTCGGTGGAAAAGCATGCTCATCCACCAAGGGTGGTTTACTGCGCTATATACCCAACACTTACTCGATTCACCTAGTTTCAAGTTTGAAATTTGCATATTTCCAAGGGAGGCTATCCCGTCACAATACTTCCCCCTCCGAGAAGACTCGTCCCGAGTCTTGGCCTGGGGACTTCATGGGTAAGGCAACTCCGTTCTGGCAGTTGTCATGATCCCAACGCTGCCACCAAATGTAACGAACAGCTGAGCTAAGCCACAGCAAACCCCGTCGGTGGAAAAGCATGCTCATCCACCAAGGGTGGTTTACTGCGCTATATACCCAACACTAACTCGATTCACCTAGTTTCGACTTTGAAATTTGCATATTTCCAAGGGAGGCTATCCCGTCACAAATGAAACGAATCACGACCGACATATATATATATATAATTTTGCGCGAAAACTCTCTAATATCACTTACAGGTGTCTACTAGTTTCTACAAAGCAGAAACATTGTCTGTCTTCGTCTCCAGTGATAAGGCTAGACACTGTCAATACCTTCACCTATCAGGTGTCAGGCACTCAACGACATTCTGGTAAGAGATATTAATGGCTCACTATGTGATTTTTGACCAATATAAAGATATCCTAAATTCATTTTTCAACAACTTTTCTAATTAGTTTATATAATTTTCTTGTCATTTAAGGATATCATTAAATGAATTATGGATATTCTGCAAAAAACAGCCCTGTTTTAGGATATCCATAAATCGATTTAATGATATCCATAAATCAAATCATGGATATCCAATATTCATCCTATTTAAGGATATCCATCAATAGAATTATTGATATCCTTAAATAGGGTTGTATTTTAGGATATTCATAATTTATTTAAGGACATCCTTAAATCAATTTATGCATACACGTGATATTGTTTACATACAAATCGGTGACGCACAATACAATTCTGCCCGAAGTTAAGATGAAAAATTCGAGTTTACTCCTAATCCAATTATTCTATTGAGTGATGATAGATAGGCGCAGTCCATGCAAAAATTAAACATTTATTGAATGAAACTATTTTAAGAAATCCAGGTTATTTAGTTTTCGCAAACACTTCCGCCCCATGAACATATAGTGCTTCCAACACAATAACATTGAAGTGTTTGCGAAAACGAAATATGTTTTTTTTATTTCAATAAATGTTCAGTTTCTGCATTGACTGCACCTATCTATCAGTCAGTAGAAGAAACGCTGTAGGAGAAAACTCGAATTTTTCATCTCAACTTCGTTCTAAATTGCAGTGTGTGTCGCCGATCATTTATCGGTTTGTGTGTATACAATACCACGCGATTGTCAGTAGTGATTCAGCCGAATTGATAAATCGATTGAATGACATGCTTAAATGAATTATGGATATCCTTAATTCTTTATGGATATCTTAAATGATTTATTGATATCCTAAATTGAATTTAGGATACCCATAAATAGGGAATAAATAGGGTACCGCGTAATTGCCTAGGCACATGCTGATAAGGTGTCTTATACGCTCGTTAGACGAAAACAATAATTACACAATTTAGTATATGAAAAGTTGGTGATGAGCACGTGTGTTTCTGGCATGTTCAGAACTCAGTGTCGGCAATACTGTCACACTTTTGTAATAATTGTATCCGTAGTCAAAGTTATCTTTTGTCTCCTTGTGAAACTCTATATTTCGATAGCTGTTCGATTTCTGGGACGGAATTATTCGTACGTTGTAATAACGTTGATCGTTTAAAATGATTCATTGATTTTTTTTATCCTATGTGGTATTTGAGAAAGTATTAACTAAGAATATATTGTAGCTCATTATAGCTCTCTTCGACTATTTTATACACAAAATGCAGTTTGCGATTCTTATGTACACCGAAATAATGTCACTTACAGGTGTCTGCTAGTTTCTGCTAGCACTTACAGGTGTCTGCTAGTTTCTGCTAGTGTAACGAACAGCCGAGCCAAGCCACAGCAAAGCCCGTCGGTGGAAAAGCATGCTCATCCACCAAGGGTGGTTTACTGCGCTATATACCCAACACTTACTCGTTTCACAAAGTCTCGAGTTTGAAATTTGCATATTTCAAAGGAAGTCTATCCCGTCACATTACTTCTCCCTCCGAGAAGACTCGCCCCGAGTCTTGGCCTGGGGACTACATGGGTAAGGCAACTCCTGTCCGGCAGTTGTCATCATCCCACTGCTGCCACCAAATGTAACGAACATCCGAGCCAAGCCACAGCAAACCACGTCGGTGGAAAAGCATGCTCATCCTCAAGGGATGGTTTACTGCGCTATATACCCAACACTTACTCAATTCACAAAGTCTCGAGTTTGAAATTTGCATATTTCCAAGCGAGGCTATCCCGTCACATTACTTCCCCCTCCGAGAAGACTCGCCCCGAGTCTTGGCCTGGGGACTACATGGGTAAGGCAACTCCTGTCCGGCAGTTGTCATCATCCCACCGCTGCCACCAAATGTAACGAACAGCCGAGCCAAGCCACAGCAAACCCCGTCGGTGGAAAAGCATGCTCAGCCACCAAGGGTGGTTTACTGCGCTATATACCCAACACTTACTCAATTCACAAAGTCTCGAGTTTGAAATTTGCATATTTCCAAGGGAGGCTATCCCGTCACACTAGTTTCTACAAAGCAGAGCCATTGTCAATCTATGTCTCCAGTGATAAAAAAGAACAAGTAGGCAATGATCAGGAAAAGGCGCAATCAGAAAGAAATTGCCACTCCAAAAACCGAGGTGCGATAAACTAAATTAACAATTACGTATATATACTTAGAAAAATCGTAAGCCGGGTGAGCAGCTATTTCCCAATGGGCGGCCACTCAGTTACCTGAACTTAAACAAAAATCTAAATACCGTATATCATATATTATCAATACTTTCATCTATCCACCAGTAGAACAGGTGTCAGGCACTCAGTTTGGAATCAACGACATTCTTGTAAGAGATATAATTGATGGCTCATTTGGTGACACAACGCGCGTTGCCTGTCCTTTTTCGCATATTCTTCATTAGAACATTAAGACGTTACTTCTCTCTCTCTCTCTCTCTCTCTCTCTCTCTCTCTCTCTCTCTCTCTCTCTCTCTCTCTCTCTCTCTCTCTCTCTCCTTCCTTATCCACGAATATAGATTAAAATTGACATAGATTGTATATGGGTTATAGATGCCCTCGAGCGACAATACCCCACGGTAACAATGGTGGATCCAGTGATTATTTCTTACCTACATGATTTCTAGATTATAGTAATGGATGCTATGTTCAAGCTTGTTCCAAAACCAATCATCCAAGTTCTACAAAGTCTGAAGAGCGATGAGGATAATCGAATTTCATGGACACTCGTGCGGAATAAAGATGGCCTATCGTGAACCGTCCGGTGTGAAGCAAAAACACACAATGAAGGTCACCGAGTGTCTTACAGTAAAGTTAGAGTTAGAACATTCACCACGATGACCGAACAACTAACTAAATGTTGTGAACCACTGCAGAAGATGAGGATGAGGTTAGGGCCCTGTAATATCGATTTAAGCCCCCCCCCCCCAATCCCCCAAGTGATTTTATATTACTGATCATTCCAAGGCGATACTTCTGTTGTGGTTCTATTTGTTTTCTGTTTTGGAATTGATTTTTGTGCTGTTTAAGCCTTATGTACGTTTCCATAGTTTTAGTTTAGTTCGGGTAACTGAGTGGCCTCCTATTAGGAAATAGTTACTCACGCGGCTTACTATATGTTTTCTTAATATCAGTACCTAATTGTCAATTTAGTTTTTTGCCACGTGACCTCGGAGTGTGAGTTTCTTTCTGACTGCGCCTTTTGCTGACCATTGCCTACTTGTACCTTTACTTAACGTTGTCATCTAGAGAAGCAAACTTCCTCTATGTTGACTCGTTTTATAAATGGTCTCGTCCATTGCACGAAAAGAAGTCAGCTGGAAGACAAGTGTTAGCTTCACCAGAAGACAAACCGAGCCATTTGTTCAGGAATATGTCAAGTACCTGTGTTGATAGATACAGGGGATCTGGTTTTTCGGGAACACAAACCGAAGATTCTAAATTTGAGTTTTACCTTTTGTCAAAAAACAGACATTCCTCCGAGCAGTTTTGGACACTTGAACTATTGATAGTGACGTTGGTGTGAGTTAATGTAGTGTTCATATAAATTGTGTTTGTTCTTACTTGAAGCATCGCCCCAGAAAAGGAGAAAAAACGTTATCCGCGCTGTCACAAGCGTTCAGTGTAAGAAAATGGTAATCATCAGGAAAGCATGTCCCTGCAATGAATACCCACTTAAACCCTATTTGTATCTAGCAAAACTGGGGTATACAAGGGTATATATATATATACATATTTGTTTTATTATTTTTGATCCAAAACATAGATTGTGAGATAGAGCATAATTAGTTGAAGAAAAATATATCTTTTTTTTTTTCTACTGAAAATTTTCATTTTTAATACTTTAATATTCTCTGTATTTTGCTCGGGCAAGTTTCGTAATGGTTATCCTCATCCATGAAATATATACCCCCGTATCCCCAACTTATACATGAATATAGTAAAAAAAACTTGGGTTTACATGGGTATACCTTTTTTTTTTTTCTTATTTTTGCTCCAAGACAGAGTGTGGGTACACGTTACATGTAGAACCGCCTCGCCGAGTAGGTTCTAACGAGTACCCACAATCAATGTTTTGAACGAAAAAAGAAACAAAAAAAAATCCCATTATAACATTTTCTGCTGAAATTTTTATTTTTTTTAGAACTTTAAAAATCTCTGTATATAACATGGGCATGTTTTCGTAATGTTGTTACATAGTGCCCAAGATGTCGCTCCTAAGATTTGGAACTTTCTGCCAGAAACTGTAAATGAATTATCCTATTAATTATCGTATTCTTAAACCCAACACTAATTATCGTATTCTTAAACCCAACATTAAACACGCGCGCACACACACGCTCGCGCACACACACACACAAACACACACACACACACACACACACACACACACACACACACACACACACACACACAGTGTGAACATTTAATGTTTCTTGAAGATATTCAATGTATGGCGAAGATTCTGTCTGTCTGATATCTTATCTTGGCGCAACTGGGTTTTCCTTTGGTTTTACTCATCCATGTGAAAGGTATTGAAAAATGTATTGCAGCTATTGGCTCAGAAACCATGAATGGTCGAAGTGTTTTGTTTCCACAATTGTTGCGAATAGATAAGTACACGTATTGTTACAATATTACAAAACTTAGTATCATTACGAAAACATGCCCATGTAAAATATTGAGCTTTCCCAAGTTGTAAAAATTGAAAATTTTCACTAGAATTTTTTTGATATTTTTTCTTATTTTTGCTCAAAACATAGATTTTGGGTACACGTTAGAACCGCCTCGCCGAGGCGGTTCTAACGAGTACCAACAATCTATGTTTTAGAGCAAAAATAAGAAAACTAGGCATACCCCTGCGTACCCCAGTTTCACTATATAAAAGTGGGGTACAAGGGGGTATACATTACAATCTGGCGTCATGAGAAAACCAGATTTTTGCCTATGCGTAAACAACTGCGCAGATCAGCTTCGTAGTAACTGCGAAGCTGGTCAGCGCCTTTGTTTTCGCTACTCGGATAGTACAAGTCCTCTTCTACTTAAATCTAAAGTTTCAGCATTCTAGCTTTCTTCGGTGACTGTACATGCCAGTCACGTTGTGTCGGACCTGGTCGGAAACCCCGAAGACCGGTTTTCTCGCGTCGCGGCTGATTTGATCTTTGATATTTCCGTTTATTTTAGATTTCCTTATATGACTTTCAAAATACTCGCCAATCCCAGAAAATATCATCGCTTGCACATAAACGATAAACGGATTGTTACTTACCCAAAGTAAACCCAAATGAACCAATTGCTTATTTCGTTTAACACTTCCTTGTTAGGGAATCACTGTACGTACTACAATGCCACGACAATTTCTCGCAAACATGACAGCTGTTTTGTCTTCGTGTCGTTTGTGAATGGACCTTCATGATTGGATGAAAATGTGTGAGAGATAGAGTGAAAGAGAGACGAAAGGACAAAGTGGTGACGGTCTGCGAAAATTCGGATAAACCTCACTCTCGATTTTATACAATAAATAAATGTTACAACTGAGATCCTTTAAGAGCAGTGAACACATTAATGAGAAAGGTTATGCGCCATACCGCGGTTTCGACTATTTAAGTCTCGTCAGTGACCCTTGTCACTGTAGCTTGTAACGAGTCAAGTAAGACTTTGATTCGTTAACGCGTCCAACTGAGTATGTGTCTTGTGCTATCTTATCAGTTTAAGGTTTCTCACCAAATTATAGAATTGTCAATAGATCGATAGTAATTTAATAAAAAAAATCAGATAATGGAGGTCGCATTGCATGCATCGTTAAAACCGATTTTTAAACTGAGACGATTCAATGAACTCGGCGTAATAATATTAAACGAGTTTCCGTGGAAGGGCAGATATTTGGGCCATTGTTTGAAATATTTTCAATGACCCGGTTTTAAAACGACATAAACGGCATGATTTTATAGTGACCGTCATTGTACAGTCATAAATCAGATAGCGGAGATATTTTAAAAGCCGAACATTGTTGAATCTGTTAGTTCCTAAAAGCTAATGTTATATGTGAAAACATTTTGACTTGCAGAAAATCATACATTTTCTCATTCATGATCCGGGAGGTCATAATATTTTCGGATGTTGGAAACTCAGATGCATACTAATATTTACATTTGTCTTGACGTTCAAGAGAAGAATGTTGAGATAAGATACGAGTAGTGGAAAGAGTTATATGAATATTATTATAAGGGAGCGCGGTGACCAATAGGTAAGTGCGTCGGCTTTAGAGCTCGGGGTCGATCCCTACTCTACGAAGCGATGGATCTGTTTCAACATGATTTAAAATTATTGTTAAAGGATACGTTAACTTTCATGACAACTTAATGACAATTTACTTTAAACTACTGACATCCCAGTTAAAATTCGTAAAATTGCACTAAATGTCTTTGGCTCCATGTTGTCAGATTTATAAGGTCACTGATGAGGGTTGAGTAGCCGAAACCGCGGTATGACCCATCCCTTTCTCATTAATGCTATCCCTGAGCAATCTGAATCAGTGGTCTCTGTATTGAGAAGATATATGATCCTGCTGATTGACCTTACGTTATTTTTACATGCAGATTTTAGCAGGCAGGTAGACATTTTTCAGTGTCGTTTGAAGTAGTGTCGTTATTTTGTATTTTATTTATTTTTTTTAATTCAGTTTTACGTCCCTTTCTAGATCATTTCAGCTCATATGAGGGGCCAATCAGTAGGTAGGCAAAAACGGGAGAACTTCGAGAAAAAACACCTGGCACACCCGCAAGCAGAAATTGGCTTGTCTCACATGTGGCTAATGCGGGGCTCGAACCCACACCAGACACAGCGGTGGGATGATCGAGTGATGAAGAAACAGCGTTCTTAACCGCTCTGCCACGGGGGCTGCGTGTCGTTATTAAAATGACATTACTTAGAAATAAAATATGAAAGTTAGAGTCCTTGGAAGCATTGAAAATGTTCAAATGGAAAAAGTTTGGGCCATATTGCGCATTTTCGGGTAATGGTCTTTCATAGTTTTCCTTTATAAACCGGCGACGATAGCCAGATATATGTGCAGTAACTGTAATTTCAAAGATTTACATACTTGAAGTCTACATCAAAGACACATGCATAAACGGGATCAAAGAATTAAACAAGATTCAGATGATGTTACTATACATACTCTTTTATACTCTGAAATTCTTATTGATCAGAAATAATTATAATTGTTAGATCCTTTGGAAGCAGTAAAACATTTAAAGCAAGAAGATGGGCCATATTGTACAATTTCGGGTAATGAACCTTCATCAGTGACCCTTTACAAAACTGGCAGCGAAAGCCAGACATTATTGCTGCAATTTCAAGAATTTACATCTGTGTAGTCTAAATCAAAGACTCATATTCCCAAAGGGGCCAAATAATCAAAATACTGTTAAGAAGATGATTCTTAACGTACAAAATATTTTAAATACTCCAAATATATTCACTGATCCCAAAGGATCAAAAGGAAAATATAATCTGCACTATGGATGATGTACGGGGAGACTTTTTAGCTTTTTTGAACTAGTGTGATGAACAAATACATGACAGTTATCCAACGTGAACCAAGAGGGTCAAAGACAATTATCAGTGCATTAAATGATATGCGAGGAACCAAAGGATCTCCAGGGATCTCCATCGTCGGGCAGCTTACTGAATCTGTGAGTCCTGGTATTTTATTCATCAGGATGTTTATCATGATTTATTTGTTTGTTCTTGATGATTCATTGACTAGTTAGAGATTCACCACGAGGACCGAAGAACTAACTAAATGTTGTGAACCACTGTAGAAGCTGAGGGTGAGGTTATGGCCATGTAAAATCGATTTAAACCCGCCAGTAACTTTGTGTTACTGATCGTTCCAAGTCGATACTTCTGTGGTGGTTCTTTTTGTTTCATGTCTTGGGGTTTAAATTATTTTGTGCTGTTGGCGCCTTATGTATGCTTTCATATTTTTAGTTAAGTTAAGGTAACTGAGTGGCCACCTATTGGGAAAATAGCTGCTCATTCGGCTTACGAAATGTTTTTATGGTATAAGTACCTGATTGTTACTTTGTTTTTTTTTTTTTCACCTCGGTTTTTGGAGTGGGAATCTTTCTCTGATTGCGCCTTTTCCTGATCTTTGCCTACTTGTACTTTTTTATGCATTACAGAATATCTTGAGTCTGCAGCCTCTCGTTAGATTATCGTGTTTTGATTTCTTTACGGGTATTAATTGTTTTGATATTTTGTTTTATTATTTCAGCCCAATCATGCAGTTGCTGAAGTGGAGTTTTCTATTTGTGGCATATCTGCAAATGTTCCATGCTCGAAAGGACACTGTGTGTTCCGATACATCACCTTGCACATGTAAGACGTTATATTCGAAGGTCGACATCAACTGCCATGGAAAGGGATTGAACATCAGTACCATCTGCGGAATCTGTGCTAAGGTCGGACATGTACAACGACTTGATGCTGGTGACAATGGTCTTTCAACCATTCCAAGTGAATGTTTTAAACATTGTATTGAGTTAGAGGAACTGCATTTGGACTCTAATGAGCTAGCTACTCTGACAAAGGATGTCTTCATCGGGTTAACCCAGCTTAAACGTCTAAATATTGATAACAACTATCTAATCAAAGATGGTGAAATCCACGACCCAGAACTGTTCAAACCACTCAACGTATTGGAAGAACTGCACATTCAAAATAATGAGAAGAAAAGCCTTGAACCAAAATCGGTAACTTACCTTTCAAATGTGGCAAATGATACAATAGGTAATCTCCAACGACTATACTTGGATGGCCAACCAAATGGACGTTTTGGGTCAAACTTTATAAGTTTCCAAAATTTATCTCTGATCAGTTTTTCTGGTTCGCAATTATTTAATACGACTAACGATACATTTAGAAATGTTCCGCACGTTGAAAGATTAGATATGTCATATTGTAACTTAACACACGTTGAGGCAGGAACCTTTGAACCTCTGAAGACCTTAAAATTTCTGAATCTATCAAACAACATGGGACTTGGATTTCCTTCTTTGAGGAATATTTCATATGGCATTAGAGACAGCACATCGATAGAGAGTCTTGATTATTCCAAAGTTTACAAAACGTTTGGCCTCACGACGCAGCTAAACCGTTGCGATCTATGGTATCTACAAAACACTACACTGAAGGAACTACACATCAATAGTAATCGAATGGCTAAAATAGAAATAGATGCACTACGTCTAATGCCTTCAACGCTTGAAAGAGCCTATGTCAATGATAATAAGTTAACTCTAGGCCCATACGCACTTCAAGTTGGTTGTGTTACAAATCTCAGACACTTAGAACTCAACAAGCAGGGACTCGCTCAACCCATGGATTATTTCAATTACGAAATTGATATAGTAGAAAATAAAATAGATACATCTGGTGGATGTCCAGTAGAGGGACGCCCGCTGAATCCCAACTGCTGGTCCGGTCACCATAAACCATTAAGACGCATGGATTTCCGTCTACCTTACAGTCTAAAGAATATCGGGTTTAGCCAGTCGAGCTTAAGTTATCATCCAACGTTGCTCAAAGAACCTGTTTATTTGAAAAACAGTGTCAAATCTTTTGATTTATCGAATAACCTGTTGACCAAATGGGTTGACAAACTGATAATGTTTGATGATTTAAAGCATCTTAATCTATCAAACAACTTCTGTTCTAATATAACTGGTGACCTTTTTACAAACTGTCCAAACTTGCAAACATTTGATGCCAGTCATAATAGCATTGGCGGAGTGCTTGAAAAGGATATAGAAGGATCAATTTTTCGAAGTGTTTCAGGCCTTAGAATCTTGAATATTTCGGCATGTTGGATAGAGAAGCTGCCAGAAAAGGCGTTCATTCATCTAAGCTCTCTCGAGCATATCGATCTATCATTCAATATGCTTGAAAATATAAGTTTCCATTTTAAACATATGCAAAAATTATCCACACTGCGACTTCGACAAAATAAGATTTCAACATTACCATTAAATCTATTGGAACAAATGAAAACATTTGCGGCAAGATCTGGAAAAAATATGAGCATTGACTTATCAGACAACATCATAGATGCTGGGAATTGCAATAACTTTGATTTTTTAGAATGGATGATGAAAAATGCTTTTTACTTTTCCGACATCGACACGTATAAATTTTACGCAAATGGACATGGTCCAATTTCATTTCAAAAATTGAAAGACACTTTCAGTGACAAACAAAAAGGCTGCCAAACGTACATAGGATTAATCATATTTGCTTCAATGTTTATTATGTCTATGACTTCCATCATAATCATTGGAATCATCTATCGATACCGTTGGCGGCTCCGTTACCTCTACTATATGACAAAAGCTAAGTATCATGGTTATGTACCGGTGGGAAATACAGACACTGAGGCTGTATATGAGTATGACGTGTTTATATCTTACGCCACAGATGACTACAAATTCGTAACAGGAGAAATGTATAATCGACTGAAAGAGGCTGGTTTGTCAATGTGTCTTCATCAGAAAGACTTCCTTCCCGGGCATGATATTGCAGGGAATATCGTTCAGGCTATTAGAAACAGTAGGACAACATTGGTGGTACTATCACCGTCATTTCTCGAGAGTAAGTGGTGCATCTACGAGTTTAACATGGCTAGAATGGAAAGCATTTATTCTAGAGAAGGGGAGAATGTAATATATACTGTTATGTATCAACCTATTAACTTGATGCTTGCCTCTCCAGAAATGAGGGAATGCTTTGAATCAAAAAGTTACTCGCAGTATCCAGAGACAGACGAGGAGAGACCTTACTTTTGGCAAATGCTTATACGCGCTCTTGGTGGACGATAAGTTCCCACAGTTAAATGAAATATCCAAAATTATCGGAGTCATTATTTCACCATCTATATACATGTATGACTTTTGTTTATATTCAGAAAACACAAGGACTAATGCTATTGTTCGGACATGTACATGTATATACCGGTACCCAATGTAAACAATACTTTGATTTTGATGCTTTGAGGAGACATTTATTGTTGTGCATGTGCACGCAAACATCAAAACATAGCATGTTGTTTTCATATCAATAAAACGGAGACGGTATCTGAAAGTTTAAAACTTCTAGAAAAAACACTACTATTATGGGGAGAGGTATACATGTATTTTAAAACATATTCAAAAACATGTTTATATAAGGTTTCCTCATACTTATTTATGTCCTTTGGTTTTTATTATTCGTTGTTCAAAAATGACCTGTGCAGTCGATGCTACAAACAGTTTTCGCCATTAATCATAGAGCAGTTGTAGGTTGCTTTCCCTGAATACATTGATTGATTCTTTATGTCCTCCTTAAATGAGATTACATTTGTATATTAAGACAAACATACAAATAGAACAAACACTAAAAAACATCGTAGACAAAGAAGAGAGAAAAATGACACGCAAAAGGTCAGTGACCACGAAAGCATTGTTGGCAGTAAACGCTCATGTCAGCATGATCATACTAAACAGACATGCACATGCACAGATATGCGTGCAAGAAGCATACGACGAAGCACAGATGTTGCTTTGTAAGAACATAAGCAGACACATATGCCCAGTAGCGATCAGTCATTATTATAAGCCACACCACAAGAAAACTTGCAATTTGCACATGCGATTTACAAGGGCAGAGATTACCATGCGTTGTCAAGGCAGTATAATGACTTTGTCTGAGATAATGGTAGTAGATGGTCGATGTAGCTATCTCAAGATCGGGCTTACATATACATGTAAGGCACGTCTGTCTGTCTGTCTGTCTTCAGATACTGAGTCGATCAATTTCTGATCATCACCTCAGGTGTGGGGTGGGTGGCTAAATTTTGAATTTAGCAAATTAGGGGGAAAACATTCAGGATGGGCCATTAAAACTATTTACAAGAAGCTAGACAGAGGCATACTAAAACGTATACCTCTGGAACCATGGTTTAAATGAGAGCCTTAAACTCTTTCGTGGTCTTAGATGCCACCACTGAAGAAGGTAGACTATTCCAAAGTGGAATAGTCCTTGGGAAGAAAGAATTCTTCAGAGCATCAGTATAGGACATGTATGAGATGCCCTGGTATATCTTAGTCTGGGTGCCGGGGTCAGATATTAATCTTTGTCAAGAGACACTGTACCAGAGTGAATCTTGTAAAAGAAAGTTAGGGAAGACTTTAGCCTGCGGTCCTCCAGGGATGGCCACTCAAGTTCATCAAGCATGTCATCGACGCTACTGGCATTATGCCATCGCCTGCAGACCCACCTGTCTGCTGTCTTCTGCACTTTCTCCACCTTTTTTGTCTCAGTTTCATTATAGGGATGCCAAATAGGAGCTGCATACTCAAGCTGAGGGCGAACCAATGTTTGGTATGCAACTTCCTTTGTATGCTTAGGTGCAAGTGTCAAATTGCGCCGAAGAAAACCCAAAGTCTTAATTAGTTGCTTTAGAAGAAATTTCAACAACATGTTGACCCCATTCCAAGTCGTCAGTGATAGTAATTCCAAGGTATTTGGCGGACTGAACCTGTTCCAATGTTTGTTGATGTAGTGAGTAGTTAAAATGTATATGATTGCTAGGGAGATGCCGCGTCACCCTCATAGAATGACATTTGGCAACGTTAAATTTCATTTGCCAATCGGTCTCCCATTGTCCTAGGCTATTCAGGTCATCCTGTAAGATCTGGCAATCTGTGAGGGTTTTAATATTCCTATACAGAACACAATCATCGGCAAAAAAGCGAACAGATGACCTGATATTGTCCGGAAGATCATTTATGAAAATCAAGAAAAGGACCGGTCCCAAGACCGATCCTTGAGGGACACCAGATAGTACAGGGGCTTGATCTGAGGCTTGGCCATCTAACACCACTTTTTGAAAGCGCTCAGAGAGCCATGAAGCGATCCACTAATGAGAAGATCCTCTAATGCCATAGTAGTGCAGTTTGTAGAGTAGTCTCCTGTGAGGCACCTTGTCAAAGGCCTTTGCGAAATCCATGATGATCATGTAATGCATTCCTTTTGGCACTGCCCATGCGACTGCTACAGATGTTTTCTAGTATGAATAGAAAGCGAGCTACGAAACAATAAAAGTGCATTTTGTGCTCGGTGTCTAAAAGATCTGCAATAAGACCATAATTGCCAAACAGGGCAGATACATGTTGTAGAGTCTCACTATGAAATTCGCCAAGTCTAATATGCATGTCCAAACCAAATGTTCTCCAAAATTGCCGTTCCACGTTTTGTGGGTACATTACACGTATAGCCGTATTCATATTCAACATAGTGAACTTCGAATATAAAATTATCTCAAGTAATTCTACACTCGATGTGATTCACGTTTGTATAAGTAACGGGGGAAAAAGAGTGAAAAACAAGAATCACTCCAAGTGCAATACATACATATATATATATATATATATATATATATATATATATATATATATATATATATATATATATATATATATATATATATATATATTATATTTTATTCTTATTATTATTATTATTATTATTTATTTATTTTATTTTGTGTTTTTTTTTCATGGCCAACAAAGTCGGTGGATTTTGTGGTTTTCGCTCCATCAAGATAGGTCATACGGAGAACAGGCCATTATTTAATTTTCATCCGACAGGCTGAAAGAGCTGGAAAATGGAACCTGCGAACCCTGGATTACAAGCCAGGAACACAAAGTGACTGAACACTACTTTCTGTTATGATCTGTTGGTTACGACTAGACTGAATAAATAAACCACGTCACATCTCGCGAGATTCACTTGAGATATAAAATTATCTCAAGTAATTCTACACTCGATGTGATTCAAGTTTGTATAAGTAACGGGGAAAAGGAATGAAAAATACTACCCCACCAAATACAAAGAACTTCCAAATAAATTCAAAAACCCAAATAATACCCAATACTCACCAACTACTCAAATTTTATTAATTAAACACGCTAGATAGTTTTCAGTCACTTTATATCCCATTACTGATCAAATGAAGACAAAACCAAATTTTCATACACTAAATAATTACAAAAGTGAAACAGTTTCTGAGTCTGGATGCACCTTGAAAAGTACATTACGTATGAACACGAAAGTCGGTTTTGACTTCTTTTGAACAATACATGTACACGTTTCTCTGGGGCTAAATTACTGTTATGTACATGTCTCAATGCAAAAACTGCCTCAGATAAAACAAACTACATTTTTTTTTATATATATATAATTATTTTAACAGGAAAAGTTATATGCAGTAATACATTCTGTCCAAAAATTAACATTTTAGTCAAAACATTTGCTCATTTGTCTGTGTACAGCTTTAACATTGAAATCAATACATTTTCAGTTATTGGGAACTTATTTCGACAAGAACCACTGCTACACAGGTTTTAACCAAAACTATAAGAAACAGCAGCCAGCAACCCAGAGGAGATACTGCTCAGAAACTCTGCATTCAGAGCCTATAGCTCTTACACTAGGCCACCACAGTCCATAAAGTCAAAATACAATGTACATAATGTAACAAACAGTCATTTTTCTTCCTTAACAGTTCATAAATGACATGTAGAAAACTTATCAACACCTACTACCCAATATCAATTTACTCACAATAAATAGCCTAAAAAGCATTGGGTAAATGATGGGAATCTGCTAGTTCACCAAACACGTGTTTTGCCGAATGTGGGTCTTCCTTTACTACATTTGCCATAATTTGACCTACAGAGTTTCTTCTGACCATTTTTGTGTACCTAGAGTATCTATCGAACGAGGATTTTGAGGACCATCCAACATGGTCCATTATTTTTCCTTGTTCTGAGCCAGAAACGGCAAGAGTGTTTGTACATCCTGCACGGAAGCTGTGAGGTGTCTCACCCTCAAAGATATCAAGTTCTTGTAAATATGTTTTCAGCCGTTCACCCATAGAGCTTGTAGAGATAGGATTATCTGTAACAATAACCTTACTACTATCTAAAGTGCGAAACAAATAACCAGTTTCTAGCGGTATCCCTAACTGTCTCGCCCCAGAAATATAAGCTTCCAGTGCATGTACCGGGCAAATGTAAACATCACCTAACCTGACTAGAGAGAATTCATTTACTTTACCGTTGCCAAGGGTCTTCCCAACAGTATGACAAAAGAGAAAACCGTTACCATCAGGGAATCTTTTGATTTCCTGTGTTAAGCACAGGCTTAAATCATTAGCCCTATCACCAGAAAAGAATTGAACTTTAAAAAATGCCTGATCTCTCAGAAGAATGAATCTTTGACCTAGATAATTGGTCAGACCTCAAACGTGAATCTAAATGATTACACAAAATTTTAAGTTTTTGTACAAACAAAGGCTTAGCTTGTTTCTGGGAAGTGTGAGCCTTAGCCTGCTCTAACTTTATGGCTTTCAAATACTTATTCACTGCCAAAATTGAAGTAGGGTTACCACTCTGAGTTTCTTCAGACCACTTATCTCCCCTACCAATGTTTTGTAAAATGGATTTAAGTTGTCCCACTGTAGCCTGAACGGTACCAGCAGATAATCTAACACTACAAGAACATGGAAAAGTACCTATTTTCCCCAGATAGTTACATCCAATGTCGTGAACTTGTGTTTTTCCCTTTTTATCTTTTTCCACTAAGAAACACCTCACATCATGAGGATCACACGATGAAATGTTTTTCCCTCTAAAATCAAATAAAAACTTTTCAAATTCTTTCTGCAAAGCCATTTTTTTCTTAGCATAGCCTGAACTATCTACCAGATTATCTAAATAGCTTAAACGTCTCTCTGTTAAATAATCATCATTCTTCTCCTCACTGATCTTCTGTTGTTGGTTGTGTGTTCCACAAGCCTGACAGAACTTAAAACCAGCATCATTGGCATATGAGCATGAAGAACACAATTGAGCTGGTTGCCAAACTCTAGGGACAGGTACCACATTCTATTGAAAGAAACAAGCATTAAGTCAGTGAAACATTAGTCTTGCTAAAATCAGGTCGCATTCTAAGCCTTTAGAATCAGGTTGTAGCCTTGCTTGGAGATACAACAGATCACCCTTTTCTCCCTGTTCTCCTAAAACTCTCCACTTCTTAACAAGTGACCAAAACAGAGGCCACCACAAAGGAGCAGGGTTTGCCACAGGGACAACAATGGAACATTCTTTAATGCCTGATTCCTGTAGAAATTTAAGCACAGGGAAGATGAGGCAAAATGGAGGGAAAACATATGCGTTGACCTCCAAGGAAATATCTTGTGAAAATATATTCACACCTGCTGCTGATTTCAGAGGGAAAGGTGAGAAGAACTTCAGCTTGTTCCCATTTTTATCCAACATAGCATTTGATTCAACTGCCATTAAGTCTACTGAATGTGGACCAGACCACTTCTCAACCAGTAACCATTTATCTCTATCCAAAGTTGCGTCCTTAGATGACAGCCGTCTAGACTCTTCATCTGCGGGGTTATCTCCAGTATGAATATACTGGATAGTCAAATTAATGTTCCTTTCAAAAGTCAACATAAACAACTCTTTCAGTACATTGTTCAGAGTGGGGTCCCGTGCTCCCTGATTCGCCTATGCTTAAACAACAGCCAAGTTGTCACAAAATATGTCAACCCTATGATCCGTAACCGATTCTTGAATGGCCGACAATGCATTAACCACAGCTTTTGCCTCTTTTACATGAATAGGAAAAGATTCAGAACTCTTGTCATCCCAATAATCCCTAAATTCTAAGGTCTCGTCTGGCTGCATTAGATATGCTCCCCAGCGAAAGGAGGAAGAATCTGTTGCTAGAACACACTGCAAATGCTTCTCATCTCGCCAAGTTGCAAAACCCTTCCAATTCTCAATACACTTTCAAAATAAATGTTCATTTCTAAGTTCTTCATATACAACAATGTCTCTACTGTTTTTGGAAGCAATACCTATGGCTCTGTTCACCTCCCTAGAAAATAACCTTGCCGCAGGAATTGCAAGAACCAAAGAGCAGCACTTTCCAGAAAACCGTTGCAATGTCTTCAAAGATACAGTCTTGCTAGCCAGAATACTATCTCTAAGTTCTACAAATGTTTGTTTCTTTTTCTCGGGTAACACAAACGCCAGCTTTCTAGAATCACAGAACATGCCCAAAAATTTTAGACACTGGGTAGGTTGAAATATGCACTTGTCCAGGTTCAAAAAATAACCTAATCGGAATAGCAACTGGCACACAATGTATAAACTTTTGAAACAAGCCAAGATACCTGAGCAGGCCTGAGACATTTCTAGACATTTCCGCCATTCACTAAGCATCCTATCATCAATGTACAACAGGCAAGGGACACCTAACCTCCTACAATAACTCATTGGTACTAACCCTGTAGAGTGATAGATGAAAGCACTAGCATTAAATCCAAAACTGATCGTGTTAAATACCATAAACCAACCTGCAAACTGAATATCAAAATATTTCCTAGAACTTTTTTCCAAGAAAATATGATCGTAGCCGGACTTGTCGTCAAGAGAAACCATGAATGAGTCTTTCTCTTCAATACGGGGTACTTTATTCAAAGTGTCTAGGGTGAAAGGATAATCCTTAATCCATAAATTGAGGTACCTCTCATCATGACAGAGCCTGGGTTTTGAACTTTCTACCGTCAAAGGTAAAACCAAGTAAGGGGGGTCACATTCTCCTACTCTACCTATAACTGAAACTGAACCGTTCTTAACCCTCTCCAGTAATGTTTTTGAAATAAATTCTGTGTAATCTTTGCAAATACTATTATTAGGAAAATATACTGAAGGAGGGATATCAGAATCAAAACTCTAACCCTTAAAATTCCCTTTGAAATGCTTAAACATAGGAAAAATATCAACACCGTCTTTTAACCAAGACAAAACATTATCAGGTGGGTCTAAACGTTCCCATTCTTTGAAACACGTATGCAAAGTCCCTGTCCTAAACTTATGTGGGTCTCTAAATGTTAAATTATCAAACTCAAAATTTGCCTCCTGAGAAACTTCTTCTGCAGAGATCACGTGGGTGGGAGGCTGGGTTGTCTCTCCGTGTGAATTGACCCAATGTTCTTCTGTAACTTGCACTACCACACTTGGGTCAAAATCCAAACCTTTTTCCCAAGAGGGGATATCTGGACAAAATTTCATTCTTTTGGCACAACTATCCGATGTGTCCTGAAAAGGACATAAAGGAAAAATTATCACAGAGAGACACCCAGTCCCGACCCGCGTGAAAATAAATCCACTGGGAGATTAGATCTCCTGGGTAAGGACAGAGGCATCTGAATTGCAAGCGAATACAATGAAATGCAAAATGTACTTTTAGAAAATCCTATGTAAAATTTAGATCAAGCTAAGCTATGTAAATAACCAGGAAATACCAACACCTAAAACTGACTACCCCATAAACACAGCAAATGGTCATACCTGTACTACCAAATATAGATCCAATTTACATATCATGTAAACCTGTACTACAAATTGCATTCATCATCCTCGACAAATTAATTAACAAAAGAAAATATTCACCAACGCAACAAAAACCTTTTGTTCAAAGGTCACCTAATTTTTCTTCATTTTAGGGCAATTAGATACAAAATGGCCAGTCTCCTTACAAAAGAAACAAGTCATATCATTCCTTTTCCTATTACTTCTACCCCTTATAGGCATTCTCGGACCAAACCCACCGACCATAGGTTGGAACTGATGACCATGAAGCATCATGGGAGGGTAACCATAAGGGACTTGATATGGCTGTATAGTAGGAAAACCCACATTCGGCATAGCGTAACCTGAAGCCGGATTGACATTCTCTTTATCTTTAGATTTAGTTTTTTAGTTTCGTATTTCTTTGACTTAGCCCAATCAGCTAATATAGAAGATATTTTCTTATCCACCTGGGAACCAAATAATTTTAGGACTAAGCTACAAAAGTCCTCATGATCCTCATATTTCTTACATATACTAAGAGTCTTAGAGAAAAGTGTTGCATCTTTATAATTTGTTTTATTGGAAATTTCCACTAAATTTTCAATAGCTGTCATAAGAATGTTTGGAGATGTTAACTTTGGTCTGTTGGCCAAGGTCCTTACAGTTGCTAGAGCTTCGTCCACCTGGACACCTTCCTTTTGGGTTTTCAGGGCATCTAGATCTTTTCTCATAGTCTTTAACTGCGATGCTGTATCAGAAGCAGCTGGAGAAACATCCGCACCGGATTCGACAGAAGGAGACTATGTATCTAAACAGAACAGATATAAACTAAACTCCCAATCACGGTTGATAACTATGCTGCCTTCTTTAATTGCACGCCGGTGGGTCGGGCGTCAGACTCTATGATGGCCCCAACTTAAAGCTATTCATTTTAGTTGGTTGGGGCCGGAGCTTCTTGTCTGTTGCTTGGCCCACCGGGGTCCAACTGATGTTTTTCTTTAGCTCCGGAGTTAGTAAGTTATTTGGCGCCCAGGGATCTCCACCGAAGAACCAACTAAATGTTATGAACCACTGCAGAAGCTGAGGGTGAGGTTACGGCCGTGTAAAATCGATTTAAACCCGCCAGTAACTTTGTGTTACTGATCGTTCCAAGTCGATACTTCTGTGGTGGTTCTTTTTGTTTTATGTCTTGGTGTTTAAAATATTTTTGTGCTGTTGGCGCCTAATGTATGTTTGCAATTTTTTTAGTTAAGTTAAGGTAACTGAGTGGCCACCTATTGGGAAAATAGCTGCTCATTCGGCTTACGAAATGTTTTCATGGTATAAGTAACTGATTGTTAGTTTGGTATTTTCCTACCTTGGTTTTTGGAGTGGGAGTCTTTTTCTGATTGCGCATTTTCCTGATCTTTGCCTACTTGTACTTTTTTCTATATTCCAACCGCTGGCATAAAATAGCATTGATTATTATTTGTATTACTTGCTACCAAGAAAAATGTTTTCCTTATTAATTCCCGACCAAAGTCTTTTAAGACCCATGTAAAATATGAGTATTAAAACCTCACACCATAAAATCTGTAACTTTGTTTTACAGAAATAATGTTTTGAAAAATTGATGCTTGTTTATCTCGCCAACAGCTAAGGTTATAATAGTAATGTTTCATCAATTTAATGAGACATAACGTAGGGATATCATAACATCACAAAAAGTATAATAAAATGTCACCATCGAAGGAAACAAACCATACTATAATCGTATGCATTAAAACAAATTTGATCAACTTTTTACCTTTTGAAGGGAAATTTGCTGCCGCCGCCACAGGCTGTTGCAAAGGTTGACCCTTTGGGGCCCCAACTATGTTGGCATGTACTATGGCAAAATGCACAAGGATTCGTACGCCTTCGAGGTTGTCTTCCCTTCCTGCCAATCTTTTACCGATTCTCCTATTAAGACAAAATTGCAAATTATCATCAAACGGTACAAGTAGGCAAAGATCAGGAAAAGGCGCAATCAGAAAGAGATTCCCACTCCAAAAACCGAGGTGGGAAAAAACCAAACTAACAATCAGGACTTATACCATGAAACATATCGTAAGCCGAATGAGCAGCTATTTTCCCAATAGGTGGCCACTCAGTTACCTTAACTTAATTAAAAATATGAAAACATACATAAGGCGCCAACAGCACAAAAAATTTAAACACCAAGACATAAAACAAAAAGAACCACCACAGAAGTATCGCCTTTGAACGATCAGTAACACAAATTTACTGGCGGGCTTAAACCGGTTTTACAGGATCCTAACCTCACCCTCAGCTTCTGCAGTGGTTCATAACATTTAGTAAGAATGCCGATGAGATATTTTAAAAATTTTAAAACATCAATACCAATGATACTACATGACCGAGTATGTAGATATATCAGTATTAGCTTCAATATAAAGTTTTACGTCTACGTCCCATCAACAAACTTTCAGTCAATATTAGGATGGAGCTACTTTATCCTATATACTAACAAAAAAAAACATTTTTGTACCCGGATGCAAATACTGCATAAGAACATGGCTGTGCAAAAGTTTATATAAACTATTTTACGACAGTTTGGTCACATGTTTTATCGCGTGTATCAATGCAGTATCGATCTTTGCCATTTCTTTTCAAAGCTCATTAGCTTGTATAGATTAACACCCTCCCGCAGGCGCTTTCACCTTCTATTCAGTTCAATGAATTGTTGTCCATAAAACTTATAAAATCATTCACAATTGGGTATTAGCTGGTGATAAATAAAGGTGAATACAAAACATATAAACATTCGCCCCGGTCGTTGAGACTTTTTGTAACACGAGACATTTCATATATTTTGTTTCAAAACAAAAATGGAAGTAGCCGTGGAAAAGGGTAAGTGTTTTATGATCTTAATAAACTCAATCTAAGGATAGCATTTACGGACGCGTGGACGCTACTGGTGTTACGGCAAAGGGTTAATTGATATGAAATACTGCGACAGGTCCCAAAGAGGGCTCTGTGGTCAACTGGAGAAGAAGAAGAAGAAAACATCGGTGTTTAGAGTGCCCGAGAGTAGGACGTGTTGGCTCGCGTCCCTGTCGCGCACCATATCAAAAAGGCGTACGGTGGTGTTTCAAGACAACTTCCGTGTTGGCGTTTGCAATATTAAATGCAATGTACCAGGGTAATCAAAAAAGACAGGTTGGTTAGTTGATTTTGGGGTTTGACGTCCCACCAACAGCTAAGGTCTTATGGAGACGGAACTTCGGTTTATAGCCTCATCCGACAGACTATCGCTTTTACGACCCCCTGATTTACAATGCGCCTCGAAAGCTTCTAATAAATGTAAACTGGAAAGTATACTTTAATACAGTTTTATATCGCAGTAATATCTTTATAGATGTTGTCTGTTTAAAACGCAGTATATGCAATAA
This sequence comes from Rugalucina vietnamica, assembly GCA_964017185.1. Lineage (NCBI taxonomy): Eukaryota > Metazoa > Mollusca > Bivalvia > Lucinida > Lucinidae > Rugalucina > Rugalucina vietnamica. The sequence goes on along the minus strand of OZ024877.1, from coordinate 9,277,160 downwards.
ACAGAGATTTTTATAGCTTTAAAAATTGAAAATTTTCAGCTGAAAATGTTTGATTTTTTTTCTTATTTTTGCTCAAAACATAGATTGTGGGTACACGTTAGAACCGCCTTGGCGAGACATTTCTAACGAGTACCCACAATCTATTTTTGGAGCAAAAATAAGAAAAATAGGTATACCCCTGCATACCCCAGGTTTACTATATAAAAGTGGGGTTTAGGTGGTATACATTACACGGACATGTTTTCATTATGTCATTAAAAAGCTTCCTTCGACTTTGATTGTCGCTGTTTCGCTGGAGACTCGTTGAGATATTTAATGACATCCTGTATATGTCCCTTATGTTTGCCGAGTCATTCTATCAGGGTAAATTAAGGTCACTTAAATAACTTATATAATTGAACTTGATCACATGACTTAAGTTTCCTTATATAAGCAATAATAAAATTGTATTGTTACATGTACGTGTATTACCTTTATAAAAATCGAGTTTCTTTCAAAGCATAAGGCCAGCGCGAAGACCTTGACTGATGTTCTTTGACGTGCTTCTGATAAAGGAGTAGGATTTTTTTTTTTTTTTTTTTTTTTTTTTTTTTTTTTTTTTTTTTTTTTTTTTTTTTTGGGGGGGGGGGGCGATGTCTTCTTCTGACTCAATGATGGCCTCGACTTGAGTCTATTCATTTGAAATACTTAAAAACGTCAGTGGTTGGTTGGGATCAGAGTTTTCTTGTATCTTGCTTTGCCCACCTGGGTTTAACTTGTGACTTTTCTATGGTACATGTTCAAAACTTCGTTAGCTTAACGCTGTCGTTAAGCCCTCGATTTGTTAACTATATATCGATTTCAAAAGCAAATACGCTGTTATTTTTTTTTTCTTGAAAAAAGAAGTGATAATCCTAATGCTCAAATTTTTTAACAAAAAATAACAGTGTATTTGTAATATTGCCAAATGAAGTTTCAACGAATCGTTAAATAACGACATCGTTAATTTTGAACAACTGGCCCCAACTGTTCTATAGCGGTTAACTATAATCGATTTCAAAAGCAAATAACGTTACACTGTTTATTTTTATTGAAAAAAGAAAAAGTGATAATCCTAATTCTCACATTTTTTAACAAAAATAACAGTGAGTTTGTAATATTGCCATTTGAAGTTTCAACGAATTGTTAAACAACGACATCGTTAATATTGAACAACTGGCCCAGATGTTTTATAGCGGTGATGGATAGAGCATGATGCAGCTCCAGTTACCATGTATATTCACATATGTTGCTAAGTTCAGGTAACCGAGTGGCTAGCTATGCGGAAATAGCTATTCACTCAGCTTACGACATGTTCTCTTTGTGTCCGCACCCGGCTTTCAATTTGTATTTCCCACCGGTTTTTAAGGGGACGGGATTTGGGTTTTGAACTGTTCCTGATCATTGCATGCTTAAATCATTGTATGCCTTAATTAAATGATGCCCAAAATATGCACTACATTTATAAATATAGAGAGAGATTTGTTTGTTTGTTTGATTTGATGCTTTACGTCCTAGTCAATAGCAATGGTCATGTCGGGACGTTGCCTCCATTTTATGGGACGTTTACCCAACAAAATGGAGGCAACGTCCCGACATGACCATTGCTTTTGACTGGAAGATGAAGCGCGCGTATGGCCTTACAAGGATACGTCTGGATTTGCACGTAGATGTATACAAGTATACTTACTGCGGCAATTTTCAAATTTAAAGTGCGTTCTGTGAATGCATTATTCAGTTTTGTTATCCCCAGCCGACACAGATTACAAGTTTCCTCTGGACGATGGCAGCAAGAAGAAGGCCAAGGACGAGCTCAACGAGATAGACAGTGACAGAGCATGCGCAGTACAGACCTTTCGGAAATGGGTACTGGATCAAAAGAAATGGTTAAAGTCACCAACTGGTAAGAGAAACACTATTTTATTCAGCGATAAGTTAGATTAAATCACCAGTGTAAAATTACAATAATCATGACCTGTTTACATGTAATTTCCAAGTGTCAAAATCCTGTCTAATCATGTCCTGCATTTAACGAACAGCATTCTCGTCACCGAGCTATTGTATGCATTTCCAGGAAACGTATGTAACACCCCTCGTACATGATCTTGACAAGTATATGTAATACATGCAATATCTTATTAACAGCATGATAAGCATCCACGTGATCAATTAGATATGTATACATGAACACATATTGCCAAAGTCAATTGACTGAGAACAATGACACAATTATCTTCAGTAAACTATACTACAGTGGACCAATAAAGTTATTATTAGACGCGTAGTGTTCAAAATCAATACACCTAGTCAGGAGAGGTTTATTTTTATACCCAATATTGTATTTCCGAACTGTTTATTTTTAGACTTAACTTGTATCATTGGAAAAGTGTGTTTGTTTGTATTTTCAAAATTTCATAGAACTTTAAACGGTTGTAAATGAAAAGTACAATGTTGAAACTTTATCAAGTAACCTTTGTGTATTGCTTTATCCATTTAACTTTCAGTTGACACTAAATTCATAAATTTATGTTGACTAGAAGAGGCAGGATACATTTTTTTTTTGTTAACAGGTTGCTTGATGAGTCGGTCGTAAATATTAAATGAATTTTTGATAACTGATATTAACGACCCATTAGATATTATTGGATAAGATGATTAATTTGTTTTACCAACTGGCCAGCCAGACAAGTAAACATTAAAATACACTGAAGTCAGGGGAAACTTCCAAAGGTGTCAAATAATTGTCTATTGACTGCATATCTCTACTTTGATCCTTTTGAAATCGGTCTTGCTTCTTCAATGGGAATTTGAATCTTGACCACCTCAGCCTTGTCATTGAAATTTTCTATTACGGAAACATGCCCAAGTAATACTATAAAGGGATTTTTCAAGTTGTAAAAATGATTTTTTTTTAATAGAATAGTTATATATATAATATTTCTTCATTGTGCACAATACAATGATTGTGGGTATGAGGTGGTTCTAACGAGTACCCACAATCTATGTTTTGGAGCCAAAATAAGAAAGATAGGTATACCCCTGCAAATCCTAGTTTTTCTATATAAAAGTTGGATTCAAGGAGAATACTTTTCATGGACATGTTTTCCTGATGTATGAAATAGAATGCGTCTACAATAAATGGCTGTCTTTTAGGGACAATTGAATTAAAGAACGGGTGAAAGTGCAAAATAAAAAGCCAGTCATCGAGGGCATGTGAATTAAGTTGCCCTCTGATGAGTGTCTGTGCATGTGTGTGTGTGTGTGTGTCGAAAAACCTACATGGTGTTTGTAATATTGCATTTCCCATGTTTTACATGTTTCATGTATAACTCCAGGGAGAAATTAACTTTGAAACATGATTTTGCGTTGTTTCAACCTGACTGTTTAAAAGTAACCAAACAAAGTTGATTGGTAACGTGCACTTCCATGAAAAAGGTATCCATAACACTAACGGGACTAATGGTCCTCACTAACGTCTGTACGCGGTCCTCTTGGTGGTTGAACACGGGAGCTGGGTTCAAAACTTGATTTGCTTCAAGTCTATGACATTGTTGACACCAATTATTTAGTCAGTTCGGTTATATTTTGGGCTTAATGTCCCACCAAAAGTTAAGATCATATTGAAACGGGATCTTGGTTTATCTAACATTTCCGGTTTTCCGCTTGCTAAAGATTGCAATCATGAAGTGTAAACTACTCCTGTGCCTATAGTCAGAAGGCGGTTTATTTTAAACCGATACATGTATTTCCAAATTGTTTATTTTTACACTCGTATAGCCTCTCGATACCTGGTGTATTATATGATTATATTACTGCAGCAACTGAGACCTTTTTGTGTAGCTTCATTGTTTTTGACAGCTTCTCTGCCTTTATAAAGTTATACCATCCATGCATATAAGCCTTACCAAGCACTTTTTAGATGTCATGACCTAATTTTTAAGTAAAAGTCTCATAAAAGTTGATGCTTAACGTCCCAGTCAACAGCTATGGTCATGTGGGGACGTTGCCTCCGTTTTTAAAACGGAGGCAACGTCCCCACATGACCATAGCTGTTGACTGGGACGTTAAGCATCAATTCAAGCAAACATACAAAAGCTTCATTGTATTTGACCGATAACAACATAATCTATGTTCAGCCAGCAAGAACTGTGTATTAAGACAGGACAGACAATATACCATTTAAGTGCATCTTTGTTCAGGCATTTTGAGGTAATTTTCAATGACATACTTTCATATAGGAAAGGTCATTTGTCCCTAGCAGTTAAAAGCTGTTTATCACATGAAAAAGTGTTGATTTAGCCTATAATTATGATGAATGGTGCATTTAGTTCATTCAGTGGCAAGGTTTATCATTATCCACTTTATGAATGGTCTTAATAAATTTATTGTAAATTAACCATATGGTATGTAAGCTGTTGCTTAACAAGATAATGAATTTATTGATCATGACAATCTCCTTATAACTGGATAATGACAAGTGAGCCTGTTGGTGGGCCAAAGAATTGAAGATTGTTTGATGTTTAAATTGGTGGCTTAAGAATTCAAGTACACTTGATCTGTTGACCCAAAATTCCTTGTGATGAAATTTCAAGAAAAAAAATGTCCTGAATTAACCTTGATTTGCATTGTAGTATAAGTCATGTGGCTCTTCCGTTACCTTGTAGACCCAGACAATTCTGCAATTCGTTCTACATGAGAATGACTATCATGATGTATAATCTTTTAATTATATTAATCTGATTATGTTAACCCAAATTTAATCTTTAATGGAGAGAAAGGAAATTATAAAAGGCTGAGATGTGCTCATGGTTATTGGAATGAATGTGCGGTCTTTGTCTTCTCTGGTTTTGGCATCTGCTTCAAAAGAGTTTTTGCACAACTGGGATACGAGCTTGGCAACATTATTCATATATTGACACATCCATGCGTCATACGAGGTCTCCATGCTGACAGAATGTAAGTACTTGAATCACATTCTCCGAGAATTGTTGATTAACCAGCCTGATGGCAGGAAGTTTGGTGACAAACGTAGCGCAGCAGGATTCCATAACATCACCATCTATATACCTACCTGGTGGGAAAAATACCATGCAATAAAAATGGAAACAGCACTCAAAGATTAATCATTATGAGCCTTTTGTTCATTTAAAATGAAAGGGAAAGCAGCATGTCTGACGTCTCAAGGAAAAATTTACATGCATCACCAAATCATAGATCTTTATAAAACTAAATCAGAATTAAACTAGCTTCTTCAATCCAGAACTTGACCAACGTTGCGAGTTCTGACTGGGCTGGAAAGCGAAGATGGCTAGAGGCCAGGAATTTAGAGGATATTTACTTCCTGTACAGGGGAAGATTGTTTTTATAGTTTTGGGTTATTCTTGATGATTCAAGCATTTTGTTATCATCTGTCTCTGATTGTTTACTAAAATTTAAGGATTTCTTTTACAAGTTTTAAAATGGTTAACATTGTGACAATTCATAGAACTATTCATACTGGGATAACCTATAATTAAGATTACGATCTTTGAAGTGATTTGCATTTGATTTGCCTGGTCTTAGTCAACACCTTTTCATCAGTTGAACTAAATTCACAAACTGAATAAATAAAGTTGTGCATGACATCAGCTTAACTAGTCAAGTTTGATTGATAAGTGGCAAATATGGTGCTTTGAAAGGATGTAATAGTAATGAAAGTTTGCAATCTAGATAAAATAATTAGGTGACACTTTTCATAAAATTTACACCACAACAATTTTGGGTCAGGTGTTCAAATGTACTTGAATTAAGAGGTCACAATTCAAACAGAAACTTTACTGACTGAACTTTAATTGTCACCCTTTTTTGAGGCAGTACATGTACACTATAAATAGATCTAGAGTACTACAGATAGAAGTAAAGACTGAGGTAAAATTTCCAATCAATAGTCACAGTGACACAGAGTTTACACTCTACACTTGCAAACTTTACTTATAGTAAAACTGAAGGTGTTCTCACTCAATCGAGAAAAGCGATAAAATTCACCACAGACATTACAATACCAAAAAGATGGATATATTCGTTTTACTATATGCTAGAAGCTTCCTTGGCGCAGTGGTTATGTCACTCGCCTACTAAACCAGGGGGCTCGCAGGTTTGATTCGGGATTTCTCCAGTCTGCCGGATGAGGCTATAAACCGAGGTCCCATCTCCATACTACCTGAGCTGTTGGTGGGACGTTAAACCCCAAATCAACAAATCAACCATCTGCAGACTAATCAACTTTTTCATTGTATCCTTCATACGGATATGTTACTCTCGTTTACCTTTGAGCATCAGGTTATCCCACAATCAATTCGCTCCCATTTTTCCAGATTTTGAATTCCTGTTGCGTTTTCTGCGAGTCCGGAAGTTCAGCCAGCTGGGTGCTCGGGAGACCCTAGAAAATTTCCTGTCAATACAGTCTAAAGTCCCTGACTGGTTCCAGGATGTGGATCCGGCTGATAAGAAACTACAGGCTCTTTACAGACTAGGGTAGGTGCCCAGGCAATGTTTCAAAACCTGTAAGAAAGATAATCAGTAAAAATATCCATGCAAATTGACGCAAACTGTTAGTATATACATGTACCATGCTAAAATGAAGTTTGAATAGGTTAAATTTTAGGGTTATTCCACCATATTATGCTCAACCATTTTTGCTTATATATTTGACTGAACCAAATGTTTTAAAGAAGAAAGTGCCAAATAAACGTGGATTTGTGCATAAAAACAGTGACACGCTCGTATTGCAAAGACAGTATCTGATAGTGTAAGATTAGACAAACATGTATACGAGCATTGTTTAAAAGCATTTGGGTCTCTTCGACCAAAGCTGAAGTTTATTGAAATTGAATATTCATTTTTTTTTCTTTTTTCCAGGTTTTATTATTCACCTATGAAAGTCGACAAATATGGCAGACGAATATTTATACAGAAACAAGGTATCTAGAAACAATGCATATTTGAGCAACATAGCCAAACAGTAATGCACATCGGTGGTCGATGGTCGAAAACCGATTGCTAATTATTGCTCTCTGAAAACTCATTAAGAAAACTTGCCCATGCAGTTCAGAGAATTTTTTCAATAGTAAAAATTGAAAACTTTATTGAGAAAGTTTTGATATTGTTTCATATTTTTGCTCAAAACATAGATTGTGGGTACACGTTAGAACCACCGAGGCGGTTTTAACAAGTACCCACAATCTATGTTTTGGAGCAAAAATAAGAAAAATAGGTATACCCCTGCAAAGCCTAGTTTTACTTTACATGTATAAAAGTTTTGTACTAGGGTGTATGCATTACACGGACATGTTTTCGTAATGTTAAATACTTCGGTCTTTGTTATAACGCTTTTCCCGTTGTTTTGACAAGTATTTTACAAGAGAACCAATGTTTTACAAATCCCGATGTTTGTATTGCTGGCAATAAAAGAATTTGAATGTTGATTATAGAATATACGTATATTGAACATTTTTACCACATCCTAAACATTCCTACTCGTGTTTTAGGGTAGTAGGGTAGTGGAGAAGAAATTCATTGCGGTGTTTTGTTTTTAGCTCGACTGTACGAAAGTACAGGAAGAGCTATTGCAGTCACCCCGGCGTCGGCGTCGGCCTTAGCGTCGGCGTTAGCGTTAGCGTCGGCGTTGCTCAAAATGTTAAAGTTTTTGGTTAAAGTTTTTATGAGTCTATATCTCTTGAAGTTGTGGATGGATCAAGTTGATACTTTGCATGTTGGTAGATATTGGTCTGAAGTTTTATGCTGTACCATCATGACCCACCTGGGTGACCTTGAGGTCAAGGTCACGGACTTTGAAATTTTGTGTTTAAGTTTTTGGTTAAAGTTTTTATAAGTCTATATCTGTTGGATATGTAGATGGATCAAGTTTGCATGTTGGTAGATATTGGTCTGAATTTTTATGCTGTACCATCATGACCCACACTTTGAAATTTTATGTTAAAGCTTTTGCTTAAAGTGTTTTGAACTGTTTATTGCTGGAACAGATGGATGGATCTAGTTGATATATTACTTTGCTGTTAGATATTATTCTTAAGTTTTATGCTGTAGCATCTTGACTCACTGTGGCCAAGTTCGCAGGCTTAGAAATTTTATTTATATCAAGTATGTAGATGGATCAAATTGAACTTAGCATGTTGGTAGTTTTATGCTGTACCATCACAGCCCCCCTGAGTGACATTATGGGCAATGCCTTTGGTCATAGATTTTAATAGATTTAGTGGCAAAGCACAAGTCAGGCGAGCTACGCTGTCCTGCGACAGCTCTTATTATGTAATGGCCAGTTTATATTGCAATATGTATATGTATGTTAGGCTTATTAGACATGCCAACTATCAAGAAAGAGTATGGTGTAGACTATGTGTTCAAGGCTATAGCCCTGGTGTGTCACTGGGTCATCCGGGACGAAAACTGTCAAGTGAACGGCATCAAGGTGTTCAATGACTTGTCGGATCTCACAATGCAGCACGTGACCACGCTATGGTCACGTGATAATACCAAGAAAATGATACAATTTTATCAGGTAAATGGAATTGCTCAAACGTCTTTATCAGTGCATGCAATCTGAAAAATAACGCGAAAAAAATGTTTGGGCAGCACTGCAAAATGCATCGAAACAAGTTCTAAAGGTTGTCCATGTTATTGTCTGGAAATATCGTTTGAGCAGTTAACGTGAAGACATACATAGAAGAGCCCGCGACTTTGTTACTTACTATCCAACGATACCTGATAAAAATGAGATCCTTTATCCTCAGTGTTTATCCTTAATAACTAGGCCACATATTGATTCTACATTTCAGAACTCATTACCATGCAGAATGAAAGGTTTACACATGTACCAAGAGCCAACTTTCTTTGACGCAATGTATGCCATCATTAAACCATTTATGAAAGAGAAAAGCCAAAACCGAGTAAGTATCTGCGATTAAGAAAATTTGCCCATGCAATAAACAGAGATTTTCGAGCTCTTAAAATTGAAAATTTTCAGCTGAAATTTTTTTACATGTTTTTTTCTTATTTTTGCTCAAAACGTAGATTGTGGAGACCGCCTCGCCGAGGCGGTTCTAACGAGTACCCACAGTCTATGTTTTGGAGCAAAAATAAGAAAAAAGTATACCACTGCATACCCCAGTTTTGCTATAAAAAGTGGGGTTCAAGGGGTAATACATAACACGGACATGTTTACGTGATGTAGTATTGTTGTTATTTTTATGTGTAGAACCTAATTATTAGCGGGGGAAACTGTACATGTAATCTAAAATGATCGCTGCAGAGATATAAAAAGTAAAATTTATGCAATGATGAGGACCTGGTGTCAAACAGAACCCGAGTCTCACCCTAAACGAAGATACAAAATAACCAAAGCAACAAATACATGTATGTAAATGTTTTTAATACTTTGACCGTGCCGCTTGGTACCACGCCATAAAATATATTCATGCAAATATTTCATTATGAGAAATACTAAATAGGTAAGGTCAACATTCACGTATTTATTTTAGACAGTGTATTGTCCGGCGACACTAACCACTACTGACAATCACGTGGTATTGTATACAAACAAAGCGATAAATGATCGGTGACAGACACTGCAATGAGAACGAAGTGGCGGTTAGATTTTAGAGTTTTCTCCTACAGCGTTTCTTCTACTGACTGATAGATAGGCGCAGTCAATGCAGAAATTGATAATTTATTGACAGAAAGTAACATAAGAAATCCCGGATATTTCATTTTCGCAAACACTTTATTGTTATTGTTTTGGAAGTACTACATGCATATGTTCATGGGGCGGAAGTGTTTGCGAAAACGAAATAAACTGGATTCCTTATATTACTTTCATTCAATAAATGTTCAATTTCTGCATTGACTGCACACATTCTATCAGTCAATAGAGTAAACGCTATAGGAGAAAACTCGAATTTCTCATCTCAACTTCGGACAGAATTTCATCGTGTGTCACCGATCATTTATCGGTTTGTATGCATACAATACATGTACCATGTGATTCTCAGCTGTGACTAACGGTTTATGACTTTCACATACTCACGTGTCTGAATTACGATAACAACAATATGAGCTTGAACCAGTCATGTGAGTTCAAGCGGCATGGTCAAAAATACTACATGTACCTGTATAATACAATATTTCAGTTTCACCCTGTAAAGATTGAATCTGGCTGTTAGTATGGCTACCATAAAAAGTATAAATGGCGCAGTCAGAAAGAAATTTCTACTCCAAAAACCGTAGCGTGAAAAAGGTACTAAGTTTGGACTTTAGACTATGGAAGGCAGTATCATAAGAAGTAGAACACTGTTTACAATGCTGGTCGTGTTTATCTTTATGCGTTATTTTTTTTTTGTTGTTGTTGTTGTAGATGTATTTACACGGTAAGAACATGGCGAAGGTGTACGAGCATATCGACATGTCGTGTTTACCGGACGAGTATCTGCCAGATGACTACGAGGGACCGAGTGCTGGACCAACTAAACAAATAATAGGTATAGCTATTTGTGTATTTCTTTTTATTGATTCTTTTTTGCAGGGAGCACGTTGGCTTAGTCTTATTAGAAGAGTACAGAACTGCAGAGCGAGAGGTCCTGGGTTCGATACCCCCCCCCCGCCACCCCCCGCCACCCCCCGCCGTGGTGTGTCATTGAGCAAGACCCATTACGAACAATTGTCCATTTAATGTACAGAGGTTTTTAAAGTTAGACAAAATGAAACGTGTACCCACAATGTATGTTTTGGACCAGAAAAAAGAGAAAAAGATACACCCCTGCATATCCCAGTTTTACTATATAAAAGTGGGGTTCAAGGGGGGTATACAATACATGGATATGTTTTCCTGATGGATAGCACTGGTAAACACACAGGAAGCAATTGCTTTGTGCTTTGGGTAATATTAAAGTGCGCATGCGATTATTTTCATTCGCTCACTAAAACTTATCCAAATGTCTCGCATTTCGTACTTGAAGAAGGAAAATAGACGACCGTGAGTTTTAGCATCTACATGTATGGCAAAGAAGAGCAAAATATATTCAAAATATACTGTACATAAGTTATTGACTTGGGATAATCTAATAATAATAATGTTTTTTCTGTCATTTTCAGAGGATATGATCGCAGACATGATGAAACCGGAATTCAGGAACTATGTAAAAGAGCTGACCAGTTCTAAATACGGCGTGGATGCAAGTTCGAAACCCAATGACCCAGGGCTCCCTCACGTTGCATCGTTTAGAAAACTCAATATTGACTGAAAACAATACTCTTACTGAATGAAAATCAATTGAGAAGAACAAAACAACGAAAATGTATTTAGAGCCCTGCAAATACATGTGAGTTCTGCTGTCACCACATTAGAAAGAACATGTCCTCCATACGCCATGGAACGGCGATTTAGATGTGCGTATTCTATCATGCAAAAGAGTTCTAGCCTGGGCAAGGCAAGGGCTAATAGATGCTTCAAATATAGAAATGGACAAAGCAGACATGGGGCGCTGACCATTTACTCATGAAATGATGTTAAATACTTACATGTGTTATCGAGCATTATACATGTACGACCCATCTGTGTTTTAAGCCATTTCGCATGCACATGTTGATGTTTTGCTGTAACAATTAGAGCCGCGTCATGAGAAAACCGGAATTTTGCCTATGCGTAAACAAAGGTGCAGATCAGCTTCGCAGTAACCGCGAAGCTGATCAGCGCCTTTGTTTTCGCTACACGGATAGTACTTCCTCTTCTTCCTAAATCCGAAATTTCAAGCTTTTAGCCTTTTTCTGGGACTGTACAGGCCAGTTTGTGTCGGACCAGGTCGGAAACCCCGAAGACCGGTTTTCTCAAGTCCCGGCTCATATATAAGGTTGATACTCATATTCTCTCTCTGAAAATGATATAGACAGTTTCATGTGCGTTGGAATTGTGGTATCCATTTAAAATTCAAGTCGCGCGGATCTGTTCTGGTTTTGGAGCTTACGCCTCCAAAACCATGATGTCCTAGACAGGAAGGTGTATCTTCCCTGCATATTATTACCGTTACAGACACATAACTTTGGATATTTTTATTGAAACGGATACATAATCTCTATAATTCATGAATGTCCATGTATGTGAAAAATTTCACTCAGGCTGGTAAAAATCTGATATTTTCCTTATTTTTGCTCAAAACATAGATTGTGGGTACTCGTTAGAACCGCCTGGCCAAGGCGGTTCTAACGTGTACCCACAATCTATGTTTTGAGCAAAAATAAGAAAAAATATCACAATTTTTCAGCTGAAAATTTTCAATTTTTAAAGCTCAAAAAATCTCCGTTTATTGCATGGGCAAGTTTTCATAATGAAGAATATCTTACTCTCAAGTAGTTGTCGGTAATGGTCGACGGACCAGAACAGCTACATTAATATTGTTGGTTGATTTGGAGTGTAACGTCGCACCAACAGCTAACGTTATGTGGAGACGGGACCTCAGTTTCCAATCTCATCCGACAGACGGGAGAAGCCCGGGATTAACCTGCGACACCTGGTTTTCAACGAAAGTGACATAACCACTGCGCCACGGAGGCTTTTCAGAGTGTTCAAAACACGTACGTTTAGAAACATACTTCTAAGCAATGTTTTAATTACTTGACCCCGTTTAGGAATATGTCTTTGATTTAGACTTCTCGTATAAATTCTGAAAATTGCAGCACTATTGACTGGCTTTCGTTGTCGGTTTAAAATAGGGCTACTGATGAGGGTTCATTAACCGAAATTGCGCAATATAGTCCGTACTATCTCCCTTTGAATGTTTCACTGCGTTAAAAGGATCAAACCATTATATTTTCTTTTGAATATAATTTCGTATAATAATCTCCTGGCACAGCTGATTGACGCCTTTGCATTGTCATATGCAAAAAATGCGTTCCTTTTTCGCGGCACACAACATGTACATGTATTACTGTGTTTTGTGGAATCTTTGAACCAGATGGAACAGTTTGATTAGAAAACAGCATCTTAAAACAAAGAAGCTGAAATTATCCACTTGACATAGTTGTATTTGTAAGAAAGTATTCCGGAATATCACTGAAACTGTACATGGAGCTGCCCCACGTGTTGATGGCTAGTGTCAAACATATTACTGCCAACATATTCATAGGAACACCAGGAATAGCCTGAAACAAAACAGAGGCACGGCACAAAGATGTAAATAAAGCTTTGGTATACTCGTCAGATTTGCTCTTTTACGACCAATGACAACAGTTGAGATCATGATCATCCTAGCCACACTGTTCTTGTGTAAACCTCTTGGGGCAGATTGCCAATCTTTTGTGCAAATTTATTTCAGCATTTTTTGACAAATCGTCTTCTTGATGTAGAATATATGTAGAAATGTTTTATAAAAACAAATTTTCTTTTCAAGAAAAAGTAGTTTAAATCAGAACAAGTGTGAATAGTACAAGGAATCAATTCTGATCATAGTCTTCTTGTGAATGCTTCAAGCATTTTGTTTCAGTCTAGAGATATTGAAATGCAAAAAAAAAAAAAAAAAAAAAAATCCTTACACGGACAGCAATCTGTTCAAATAAACTCAAGTTTGTTATACTAACCATATCCGGTATGCTGAGGTATCCAGTAGAAAACACGATAGCATTGGGCGGGGTGGCAACTGGCAGCATGAAAGCGAATGAGCAGGATATGGTAGCTGAGATCATTAGGTAAAGAGGATGGATTCCTACTGTCAGGCCCTAGGAAATAACGGATATGCTCATTTTTTCGATTTAAATATTAAAAATAATAACTTCCCATCATTTAAAACACAAGTGTTTCACGATGCTCTATTTTATTGCAACAGATAATTGTGACTGACATAAAATATTATAAATAAGCCCATGCATGTCGAAAATTAGCGTAGGTCGTATATGTACATGTCTACGTGTATCAGTCACCATCAATATATCATTACAACAAATCAGGCTTTGTCTGATTTGCTGCTTTGTGTATGTAATCATGGATGTGTAGGGAGTCCTTCATATCAACAATAAGATTCCATGTGATAAGTTTTCCTTGAGAAAAAAATACGTGTACTTATTTGATTGGCTTTCTTACTTTTTTCCAGGTGTATAAATCAGTCACCGTTTAGTACTTGACTACTACGTGTAACATCCAACACAAAAACAAAAAAAAAAACATATCATATCATTACATACCACTGAAGCCAGAATAGGCATCAGCAGCGTTGCCATGGCAGTGTTGCTTGTGACGTTGGTTGCCCCGGCAACGATGAGACAGAACATCAGGTTCATCAGCCAAGGCTCGTAGGAAGAGAAAATTCGCAACTCACTGCCGAGCCAGTCCGACAGTCCGGCACTCTGCAACACGACACACAATTTACAACAGCATTGTCGTTAATCTAAACTATTGTAATACATGACGAGCGCGGTTGAAAGTACAAATAGTTATCTGATATTGTCTCATAAAGGAATTGTGAGGTAAAATGATGCGAGGCAAAGTAGCACCAACATTCCTTGGGACCGTCTAAGTATATCATCTAACTATGGCGCGTTATCGTATTGGTTTCAGAATCAGAATGGCTTACTGGTGAAACGTCAAATTGTCACTACCAAAATTTGACGTTTCACCAGTAAACTATTCTGATTCTGATTCTACATTCTATTCACATGTCAAGAATAGGCAAAAACCTTTACAGATTCAGTGAATAAGATTATTTATTAATGAAAAGTGCTTAATGAAAAGTGCAGTCATACCTTACTAGCTTTAGCAATGGCAAACCCTCCACCCAGTAACAGTATAACACCCCAGGAGACATTCTTCTCTACCTTAGTCCACGTCAGAAGGGGCTGGTAGGCTGTTTTATCTATGGATTATTCAATAATGAATTGAAAGTACGGAAGTATGCACTATATTCTCGACGTGTTTTTCCGAGGATCGGGTCATTAAGGCACTGTCTTCTTTGTGAAGTATATATAAACGTATCTAAAATGGTTTGGTGCCATATTGACTTACTTTTCTCATCAATATGCTCGCTGCTCTTAAAGGATCTCAGTTTTATTTTTACTCATCTGCTGCGGAGATTTAATTATCCGCCTTCTATTTCTCAACATAATCGAAGATTGCCTTGAAACAGTCTTGGTATACATATACTCCAATAACGTCTCTTACATACCTTTACCCTTTTCGCTTTTGCGATGAAAACACGGAAGTTTGGCCGGCAAAATAAACAACAAAACACTGATAAGGACAGCAGGCGTGGAGTCCGAAACATAGTTCAGTCCCCTAAAATCATATGTAAATTCTATAAGAAATCTATATTGTCATGATACCGTTTAAGGCAGGTTGATTTTATGGCGGGAAATAAGTCAGTATGCTAGGAACTGGAGGAATCCGAACCAAACTGTCGTCCTCAAAACCACATTAAACGCTTTCTTAAATAAAAAGGGATTGTCTTATAGAATCCCTTTTAGAAGCAATAAATGGCCATTTCAACCATAGTTGATACTGTATATGTCCATTCCAAAGTTAAATGTGCAAAATCATCATGGGAAATTTCCAATGCACAACAACAGATTTCTGATTATTCCATACTAGGAATATGCGTATGGCTATCATGGACTGGAATTATCAGGTATCACCATGGGTAATTTCCCATATTGGACTTAACTGAACCATCCTTCATGTATGATGTATTTAAATTTCAAATGTAAGATTTACTTAAAAGTCCCTCAGACCCCCCGAGATGTTGCATAAGCCATGTACATTATTCACCTTGGAAATGTAGCAGTTTGAAAATTAAAACCAGTGTCAAGACCCATTCAAACTTTTCACCCTTGGAAATTTCCAAGGGTTAAGATCGTATAGTAAAATTAAAACGGTCACAGTTTGAATATTAAGACCAGTGTCAGGACGCAAACACACTTATCACCCTTGGAAATGGTTAAGATTGTATGGCCAAATTACAGAAAAAAAAAATTATGAGAAATTACCACTGGTCACAGTTTGTGATATTAAGACCAGTGTCTGGACTCATACACATTTTTCACCCTTGGAAATTTCCAATGGTTAAGATTGTATGGCCAAATTACAGAAAAAAAAAACAACAAAAAATATTATGAGAAATTACCTCTGGTCACAGTTTGTGATATTAAGACCAGTGTCTGGACTCATACAAATTAATCACCCTTGGAAATTTCCAATGGTTAAGATCGTCTGGTCAAATTAAAAAAAGTATATCATGGGAAATAACCTATGGTCGCAGTTTGAATATTAAGACCAGTGTCTGGACCTGTTCAAACTTATCACCCATGGAAATTACCAAGGGGTTAAGATCGTATAGTCAAATTGAAAAAAAAAAACTATCGTGGGAAAATACCTATGGTAACAGTTTTAATATTAAGACGAGTGTCTGGACCTGTTCAAACTTTTCACCCTAGGAAATTTCCAAGGGTTAAGATCGTATAGTCAAAATTTAATATGAGAAATTGCCTATGATCGAAGTATGAATATTAAGTCAAGCGTCTGGCCCCATTTAAACTTTCCACCCTTGGAAATTTCCAAGGGTTAAGATTCTATGGTCAAATTTGAAAAAATCTATCATGGGAAATTACCTATGGTAATAACAGTTTGAATATGAAGACCAGCGTCTAGACCAGCTCAAACTTTTCACCCTTGGAAATTTCTAAAGGTTAAAATTTTATAGCAAAATTTAAAAAAAAAAACTATCATTGGAAATTATCATGGGAGTCCCCGATGCTACAACTACGTTTCATGGAAATCGGCCCACCAGCTCTTTAAGATTTTGAAGGGTTTTTACCATTGTGGGCATGACAGCCATCTTGATCATGTGACCACAATTTCAAAGCCACTACCCAAGGGCGTAGGGGGATTTTTGAAGGGTTTTTACCATATAGGGGCATGGCAGCCATCTTGACCAAGATCCCTTGAACAAACAAAGTCCCCCTACCCATGGAGGCTCCACATAAAATTTCAACTTGATCAGCCAAGTGGTTTCAGAGAAGATGATACTTGAAATTGTGGAAGACGACGGACAGACAACAGACGCAGGAGCATGGGTATACTATATGCTCACCTATGAGCCTTTGGCTCAGGTGAGCTAAATTAAAAAAAAAAAACATGGGAGATAGGAGATATTTACACGTTTGTACTCCATATTCTGCATGGTAGGTAATACCGCAAATTAATTTATTCTCATTGCTTTTGGTATGAAAGCCATGAAGATACTGCCAAAACAGCAATTTGCCAAAACAGCAATTTGATCCAAACTGTTTTCTTTGTAATGACTCCTTAATTTTACAGGTCTCTAAAATAATTGAAATGTTGGGATAATATTCTACTTTTTTCATTCTGTCTCTTTGTGCATGCATAAATTTTAGTCCATTTGATATATACTTTGAGTGTTTATAAAATATATAAAATCTCCAAAGGAAAAAGGAAACTCACAAATAAAAAAAAATGGTTTTATTGATCAGCTTATTAAAAAATGCATAGTGAACAATGTGCAATACATATGAGTCGCATCATATGAAAACCGACTTTTTGATTATAACCAAAGAAGCAGATTGGCTGTAGCTGATCAGCGCCTTTGTTGTCGCTACTGTGACAGTAAAATTCCTGTCCTACTTAAATTCAAAATTCAATGCGTCTAGCACTTTTCTACAGCTGTACAGAATGGTTTGTGTCAGAACTGGTAAGACCGGGTTTCTTGCGTTGCAGCTCATATGGTATGTACTAACAAACTTAACAATGTCTACATACTCAGAAATATATATTGTTTTGATATATATAACACTACCACTATCAAGGTCTCTCTTTAAAAAGGGTCAGGAATATCTACCATACATCAAAAATCTTCTGTGCCAGTGTGGCAGTATCACTCACAAAGAAAGTGTAATGTATTCAAAATTTATCATTATCCAGTAATTGAAGCATTCATTTTTTTCCTATACTAGGTAATGCTGTTATCCAGTATACATTAATAATAACATTTTAAGAGCAAAATGAGCAATTTATATCTCTTTTGCCTAAATATGAACCACAAAGGCCATTTTCACAACTCATTCTTATAAAATCTAATACAATTATTCATGAAAAAACTCACTTTTGAGTAAATTTTATAACTGCTTCCAGCACTGTATATATATATATATATATATATATATATATATATATATATATATATATATATATATATATATATATTTATGATACATATGGATTTTTTTTTTGATTATTGTTAAATTCAGTACAGCTTTCCTGACCTTTTCTATAGAGAGATCTGACAATTACCGACATTTGTGGAAATATTCTTCTTTGTACATTACATTACATATAACAAACACGGCAACTGATTCAAGTGATGTATATATATATATGATCCTTGTTTGTTTGTTTGAGGCTTAATGTTTGACAGCCAACACTTTCTGGATTTAACCAGTACTTTAGGGAGTCTTGCTCAAGGACACAACATGGTGACGCCTGTGGGGATGGAGCCCAGGACCTATTGATTCTTAGTCGGACGCTCTACCACTATGCCACTGTGCTCCCGGTGTATGCTCCTTGCTACTGGTGCCTGCATCAGGCAAAACAATTAAAAGCAGAAATGATGTCAATGACATTAGGTACATGCTTGAAGGGTATGCCATTATTATACCAGGTCTCATGCTTGCAGCCATCAATATGCATTAAAATACAGTTCATTTAGCATGTTTTGTATCAGTTGTCAGTGTAAATAGTAGTTGATGAATGACAGAAGTACACCAGAGATACTTCATTAAATTTCACCTGGCTCCATTGAGCCATCAAAGAAAGCATGGCTGGTTTTAATTATAAAATATTTTTCTAATTACATAGAATACACACTATATTCTTACTGATAAAAACTGACAAATTAATACTGTAAATAAATATATTTCAGTTTTGATCGTGATGGAGCACAATGGCAACCACTTGACCTATTTTCATAGTGACATTATTGTCTCATTAAACACTTTCTTCTGGAAAAAATCACAATCTTCTGGCATACATGTTTTTTTATCACCCTCAATATCACCCTGTCAGCATCATAACCCAGTTTTAATCACTCTTAAAACTGTCACATTAGAAAAACATGCACTTGTGTCAAGATTATAGATGTCTTATGTCCTTCTCTTTCACATTCTCTACGATATCATCTTGAGTAAACCTCACCTTGAATGAATCTGAAAATGAAAATGAAATGAAATCTAAATACGGAATGTTTGTATGTATTTCAATAACATATTTGGCATGCCAGTACATCCCAGTGTTGGATAAAAGTCCCATTAAATGGAAGCAATGTCCCTTCATTTTATCTTAAAAGTGATTTAAGGAGCTCTAATACCTTGTGCCTTGTTTAACGCATTCACTGTAAACTGCAGAAATAAACTTGTGTTTAATTTACTTGTAAATGTGTATTGTGTTATACTGGTTTAACTCAGTTATGTTGAAGAAGTAGCAGTCTAAATCAAGAAAATGTGTTTGAGAATCTGCTGCTCATAAAGGTTATTCATACTTACTTTTTAGCTTCTTCAACACTGTAGCTGGATAATGGATACCATTTGCTGACCAACGTGCCATCACTAGCTGGCCGACCTGTATTTCCTCTTTCTAGAGTTAAACAAAATAATTATCTATAACAATCTTTATTAAATATTTATGATACACACTGCTAGAAACATACCTAGTAGCATACCTAAGAATCACAGTTAAAACAGATCTTTAGTCCTGTATATGGTCACCGAATTTGTGTGCTTTATTTCAATAATTTCAAGTATCAGATTTTATTTTTACAAAGTTCAAACGCGGTCAGATGTGAAATTAGAAGCATTATAAAAAAATCTACTCTTTTTCTTTACCGCATGATCACCATATTCAGGCCAATGAAAATACTGAATGGTCCTCACTAGGACAGTCTGAGGTTTGTGCCTTGCACAATAAGGATGACAGACACTAGTTAATTTGACAACTAGTGTGAAAGTGCATTTTCTGCTAAATGACAGATTTTCCTCGAAAACTGATAAAGAAATGGAACAGGAAGTACTCACCTCAGGCAAGATATTGAGCTTGGGTTGCTTAGCTGCTGCAGCCTTGGTACCTGAAATAAGAGAACATACTAGTTATGGCTTCTTGCATATCATGTTATGGTTATGTCACTATTGCAATCTTGAGGGTCTATAACACAGCTTCTAAGATTCCTGAAGCTAAGAGAAGATTGTTTATCTTCCTGTATCCATTCTGAAATATGCTGAATGGTTTGTATAGTCAGCTGGATGACACTAGAATATTGTCAAAGACCAGCAGTAATTTAAATTGATTTACACAAAATGTAGATTGGTCAGTATGCAGAGCTGTAACACTTCCTGTGTATAACTTGTTTTCAAATTGAAGAAGAAATGACATGAAATTATGTCTATAGGATACACAATGTTTGCAATCAGCACATTATTTCCTGAACAGCATTCAAAACAATATTTTTGCACCTACCATGGCCAGCATCACTTTTTCTTTTCATCTGCAATGATGACATGAAATTTGTCTGGTTTCCTGAAAAAGTCAAATGAATCTATAAAATATTTGGTACCAAATTGAAATTTAGCTTGGTGATTAAATTAAGTCAAAAAATCGTTTGCTTGACAAGTCTGTGCTGTTACGTTTACTTGCAGACCAAAATATATCTCATCAGCCTACACAGTCATGAGTTTTATTTTTATGCAGCCCCATAACCCTAACCTCAACTTCAGTATGACTGACAAATCAAGTTCCATCTAGAATGATCATATTATATAGTTTTATCTTCTTAGTCTTGGGTAATTTTGTTGGATACCAAAAAGAGTCTGCCCAATTCTTATAAATGTGAGTTGTTGCTCTTGTTGACTTAATGTGCCTACAGAAATAAATAAGAGCTGTCGCAGGACAGCGTGCTCGACTGCTTCTGACCTTTGTCAAACATAAGGCCAAACCCGACCAGTAACCCAAAGCATTATGCTCATACATCTTTTTGCCTTGATGCAATAAGGCAAAATCACTGAACCATGAAAGTTAACTATAACTACCTAAGATTTAAAGGTCTCACTCATATTGTGAAAGAAGTGTGTTCATATACAAACTGAGTGCCAAGACACAAGGCAAAATCACTGAACTGTGAAATAAGGTCACACTGACCTATAAGTATTTCAGGGTCAAAGCCTCAAAGGTCTAGTGATACTTACTCATAATGTGAAAGAAATTTGATCATATACCCATTCAGTGTTGAGATATAAATCAAAATCACTGAACCATGAAATTAGGTCATAGTGACCTATAAGTATGTTTGGGTTCAAGGTCTGGTCATACTCATTCATAATCAGAAAGAAGTATGAAAAAATACCAACTGAGTGTCGAGATATAAGGCAAAATCAATGAACCATGAAATTAGGTCACAGTGACCCAGGAATACTTTACGGTCAAAGGTCTTGTCAAACTCATACATATCGTGAAAGAAGCATGTTCATGAATATACCAATTGAGTGCCGAGATATAAAGGAAAATCACTGAACCGTGAAATTAGGTCATATTGACCTAGGACTACTTTAGGGTCAAAGGTCTTGTCATACGCAAACATAGTGTGAAAGAAGTTTGTTCATAAACTACTTAAGTTCCGAGATAAAAGGCAAAATCACTGAACCGTGAAATTAGGTCACAGTGACCTATAAGTATATTGGGGTCAAAGGTCTGGTCATACTCACTCATAATCTGAAAAAAGTATGAAAATATACTAAATGAGTGTCAAGATATAAGGCAAAATCACTGGACCGTGAAATTAGGTCACAGTGACCTAGGACTAATTCAGGGTCAACGGTCTTGTCATACGCAAACATACTTTGAAAGAAGTTTGTTCATAAACCATTTGAGAACTGAGATATAAGGCAAAATCACTGAACCGTGAAATTAGGTCACAGTGACCTATAAGTATATTGGGGTCAAAGGTCTGGTCATACTCACTCATAATCTGAAAAAAAGTATGAAAATATACTAATTGAGTGTCAAGATAAAAGGCAAAATCACTGAACCGTGAAATTAGGTCACAGTGACCTATAAGTATATCGGGGTCAAAGGCCTGGTCGTACTCACTCATAATCTGAAAGAAGTAAGAAAATATACTAAATGAGTGTCAAGATATAAGGCAAAATCACTGAACCATGGAAAGTAGGTCAACCGACCCTTACCGTCATGACACACAAGTCAGTGTCATAAAGTCAAAAGATGAATTACTAACCATCTTCCTAAGTTGTTTCTATTAAGAAATAAAAAGAAAAAAAATTGGGGAGTTCTAGATTTTGACCTCTAGCCCCGCCCCCTGACTTTGACCCAGAGGTCTGATGTCATGGAACCTAAAGTGTATGAAGTATGAATGCTTTATGATAAGTTGTTGTCAAGATAAGGGCTCCTTGTAAAAGTTACACAGCAGTACATCTATTTTTTACAGTGTTCTAGTTTTTTACCTCTAGCCCCACCCCCCAGGCATGGACCGAGAGACCCGATGCCATTAAATGAAACTCAACCCTACAGGGTACCTATGGTCCCAGTATGAAAGCCCTCTGATAAAAAGTTTTCAATATATAGACTTCTAGAATACTATATCACAGAAAAGCCATTATTATAAATGGTGTTCTAGATTTTAACCTCTAGCCCCACCCCCTGGCATGGACCCAGGGATCTGATGCCATGGAATGAAAGCCGACCCTACAGGGTGTCAATGGCCCAAGTATCAATGCTTTCTGATGAGTGGTTGTCAAGATATGGATTTCTAGAAAACTTTAACACAAGAATTGCCATTTTTGAAGGTGTTCTAGATTTTAACCTCCAGCCCCACCCCCTGGCCTGGACCCAGGGACCCGATGCCATGGAATGAAAGCTAACCCTAGAGGGTATCTATGGTCCAAGTATGAATGCTTTCTGATGGGTGGTTGTCAAGATATGGACTTCTAGAAAACTTTAATGCAAGTGACGCGCACGGGAACGCGCACGGGAACGGGAACGGGAACGTGGACGACCGGGGTGACTGCAATAGCTCTATGCACTTCGTGCAGTCGAGCTAATGATTGTAACTGCAATTAGTATGTGATAGAAAGTTCAAAACACCTACCCTTTTCCGCAAGTCTCTTTTTCAACTCGTCCAGTTCCAGTTTGAGGGTAGCATTTTCATCCTGTTTAATAAAGAATACAAAAAAATATGTTGAACACATTATGAAGTTTTAGTTCATTGCATTTTATTCGATCAGATACATTTGTAGTATCCACTTTTTAGTTGAAATTTGGAGAAAGAGCAGCTATTGAATATTCCAGTAACCCAAAATGAAAAAGGAGCCCATGGAAATGATTGAAACCTAGAACAGAAACTCTGTGTGTTGTTTTGTGCTTATTTGACCGTTAAACAAGCAAAATTGTTTGAGCAACCAGAACAGTAAAAAATACATACAATATGTTTTGTACCCTGTGAATTTCATCAGAATGGTTCAATGGAGTATATTATAAAATTGATGTTGCATTACCTACATTTTACAGTCAAATTACTTGCCTTCAATCTGTCATTGTCCTCCCTCAATCTACTATTTTCCGTTCTAAGGACTTCAGTTTCATCTGGTGTTGGCTCAACAACTGGATCATCAACTACCTCATCATCCAGGTCCTCCACAGTATCTGTTACCTGCAAATATTAAAAGATATAGTGAACTACCAAATCCCTTATATTGAAAAGGAAATTTTATCATATTATAAAGAGGTTTTTTCCTGTAAGAATCTTGATGTTATTTTGCAGGTTATAAAAAAAGCAAAACACTCTGCCCATCAATAAGCAGATATTATGGGTGAAATAAATTTTTAACAAGGGTTTTGCATTGACAGAGGACATATTTCATTATCCTGAAATTTCCTATTGCAGTGTATATATTAATTTCCTCGATTGTGAAGATGGTTACAGACTATGACAATAATAAAATCTTACCCGGTCATTTTCTGTTATGTCACTCAGATCATCTGTAAGTGTCGTCTTCTTCTTAGGTTTCCAAGGACTGTAAACCAAAAAACATTTGTCAATACATAGTGCCAATAATACTGATATCACAATCCTGTCTGCAGGTTATGTAAGGAGAAATTCTAGAATGTATTAATTGATATGGTTTGTAGCTCGAACAATATCCAGTCTTTAGTCTTGTTTCGGTTTTAATCAGACAAATACCTCATCACTTAACACAGCAACTCTCTGCTGTGTTTACTAGGCCCAAACTGTGTGAAGTTACAGTTCATACAGGGTCACTGATGGATAATAGCCCATCAACCTTCCTTGAAATAAACTTGATAAACTTCTGTTGATTTGACTGAAACTCACAATTATGATAATACATGTATTTTTTTCTGAGAGACAACTATTTTAAAACACATCTGAATCATTTTTACAATGAATTGTTGCGGTCATGGATAAATACAGGACTGATAGTACATTTGCGGTTGTCTGTGAGTCACTTCTATGTTTGAACAAAATATTTATCAATATGCTATCTATACTTACTTTGTCTTCATCTCAAATGCCTTCAACCCATCGGCTAATAGGATGCGGAAGGCTACCTCTTTCTCTTCTTCTCCTACAGCCTTGTTGTTCAGGATGGAGAACTTGGTCTGCTTTATCGGTTCCACTTTTCTGGGCTGACCCTTTATTTTGCCCTTGTCCCACTGACGTTCTACCTCTAAGGCCAAATTGTAGAGTGTTGGCCCAGACCTTGACAGATTCATATGGGTCTTGTAATTATTGTTGAGGGTGGTTATGTTCTAGATAAGATACAAAATGCAAAATAATCATACAAAGTAATGTGAAAAATTATAATTCATATGTATTTGTTTAGGACAGGAAATTAAAATATCATATTTATTCTTATTTGCACACATACTCCAATAAGTGCACACCCTGGTCTTTTCCCAAAATTATCTGCATAAGTGCACACTGCTTGACCGGCCTATTGATATTTAAAACTAATGTAAGCATCATCATATTATAAATCACATTAAAACTTAACCCTTAATGATCAAACTGTATTGAACTCTTAAATCATATCATTATTAATATCTTTGACAAGGTTATTTCAGCAGTTGACGTGTTGTTTTTGCTCATTTAGTGTGCACTTATTAGAATGATAATTTATTATCTTAACGTTAATGTAACTTGAAAAGTTAAGCACTCTGTGCACTAGATAAAACAAAAAACATTGATTGTGTTGAAAAATGGTCTTGTGTATGTCTACAGATAGTATATGGTGGTACAGTTTGAGTCTCGACTGATATGCCATGACTGGCATGATGTTGCATTGCCTACAGTAACAATAAATGAATTCATCTCTTAATCCAGCAAAAACATTGAGTTAGGCCAAGTTTTCACAGACAATTTTTCTTTGACAAAGATTATTTGTCCAGAAACATTGGCACAGACTTCGCGTTCACACATAGAAAAGATTACTTATATTACTTAGCCTAAGCTCACCTTTGTCACAGATATTTGACAATGAAACTTCCCCACAGAATTGAATTTACATGAGCATATTTTTCTGCGACTAACCTAATTAGTCAAAGAAAAATTGTCTGTGGAAACGAGGCCTTAATACTTTGATAACCCAGAGAACCAATGGTCCTGTAAACTGTCTGAGATCTGGTATATACTTGTATAACGTAGGTGTCAATTTCCTTTTCAGATTAATAAATATTCTGTCCATTTGTCCATTTGCAAGTGTTTCCCTTCATGATGACATTTAAAAGTTTTTTACATAGGTGACCTAATGTGACCTTGTCATAAAATTACAGGGTATTATAAATGTTTTATAAACACATTATGGTGCTATTGCGTCCAATGTTACATGCTAATTAACCATTTATCAGTTTTAGTCATATCTCGATAAAGTCAATATTTCAAAGTATTTACAAGCATATAGCAAATTATGCATGTCATCACACAGGTCAGAAATTGAGGCAGGCAGATGGGTAAGGCCAATCAAAATTCCTAGAAATCAAAGAAAATGTAGTTTCTGTGACATGTTAGAAGACATTTATCATTTTATTATGCAATGTCCAATTTATTCAGAATTGAGAAAGAAATACATTTCGAAATAATATTGGAAAAGATGTTCAAGTTAGTAGAATTAATTAACTCTACCAATACTGGTTGCATACATAAGTTATGTATTTTTATATATCAAGCTTTTAAACTTCGTACTGAGTTGTTGTATAAGAATTAACCTGTTTTAGCATGACCAAAATCTGTTTATTTTTTTTTTTTTGGTCACAATATTGTTTCATTATTTCTCATAGCTGAATAATGTAATTTGGTTTTATGAATTCCAATGTTGTGCATTGATTTGGTGTTTAATCAAACACAGTTTTCTCTTATATGTATAAGTGTGCATTCTGCTATTGTAATGTCGCTTCAAAACATGTTCATACACCCTAGATCCTGGTTTGTGTTTCGTTTCGACAAGACAGGAAATGGGGTTGTTTTGAACACACATGTATATGAATCTCATATCCATAATGCTACTCTTTGGTAACCTTGTTTTACTTAAATTATAAGGTTACTGGAGATTGCGGAGGGTAATATTAATGACAATTATAAGAAAATAAAATAGAATTATTGTATAAGTATATATCATGACTTATTGTATTTGTAATTTTACGTAGATAAAATTAAATTTTCCATCGAAGATAACTATGTTAAATAAATACAATATATATTATACACTATCAAATTCAAATCAGTTTACAAATAAGCACACCTTCTCCGAAATATTTCACTGTCCTTTGATATGTCATCATGTATATATGTTTTGTCCTCACGGCCTTCTAGCCTACTGGATTT